>JAODAL010037852.1:0-39911 GCA_025379985.1 Phyllomedusa bahiana | reverse complement strand
GTTGCAAAAACCCATTTTTGTCCGGACTAAGTGTAGCTTTTTTTGAATAATGCATTAACTTTGATTAATTTTTATTCTAATGTTTTGGAAAAACAAAATAACCAAAAACACAATTTTGGCATTGGGATTTTATTTTTAAATTATTTTATGATGTTCACTGTATGGGATAAATTATGGTATATTTTAATAGATTGGACCAATTATGTTTAACTCTTTTATTCCTTTATTTGTTAAATAGAAAAAGGGGGTGTTTTGAACGTTTGATATTTTAATTGTTTTTTATTATATATATAAATGCCTATGGCTGGTTGTCATAGGAGTCATAACATGGCAGCTGCAAAGGACTTTAATAGACCTCCGGCTGCTATAGTGATCGCTCGGCAATCCACAATCTCATTGCAGTGGGTGGGGTGGAGGGCGAACAGGAAAAAGACACAGCACTATTCCTAATTCACTCAGTCTGCAGTCGCGATTGCTGTGGCACCTTATGGGTTAAACAGACAGGATCCACTCAACCTTCACATCCGATCTAGCTATCAGGTTAAATGGCTTCATGGTCTTACCAATACCACTAATCTGCTGATTTGGGATATCTTGTATTTCAAACTGCACATCCAAACCCCAACCACCTCCTAATGCCTCTAGCTGAAAAACAGCTCCTGAATCTGCTTGTTTCTTGATTTTAAATCTGCAAAATGTTTGTATAAGCTTTTTCCGTGACCTTGTTCTAACACTCTTGCTCCACTTCAATCCATCCTCAACTGATCCACCTCTCTTCTCCTCTGACAATCCCGTCACTGGCTACTTATTGCCCCGCAAATTAGTTCAAGTTACTAATCATGATATTAATCATGGCTCTCCATAACCTGCCTCCCTCCATACATCTCTGCCTTAAAAGGGTGTTCCAGGACTGATCAATGCTTGTTTGTCCATCAGGGTATGAGGAAAAATACAAGAGAAGATTCATAATTACCCCCTGGACACTCCAGTTCACTCCCGGCTGCCAGTATGTTAATCTCCGCTGAAGCAGTAAACATTCATAATTCATGTGACAGCTACAGTCAATTACAGGCCTGAGAGGTCACGTGCTTGTAATGTTATGGCCTGTGAGTGGCTGGAGCTGTCACATGAACTATGAACATTCACTGCTTCAGCTTGGATGAACGGACCAACAGCTGGGAGTGAACGGAGCTTCTGGCAGGTAAGGATGAGTCTTCTCTTCTATTTTTACTCATACCCTGGCAGATGAATGAGCATTGATTGGTCCTGTAACATCCCTTTAAACTTTAGATACCTCCTCTCACATAACTGTCTCCAAGATTTCTCCTGTTCATTCCCATTCTCTGGAACTCACTACACGTATCAGACTCCTCCACCAGTACAACTTTCAAAAGAAACGTGACAACCCATATGTAGAGATGGGCGAATCGATTCTAACGAAGTGGAATTCGTTTAGAATTTCAGGAAAACTTCGGTTCGTAACGAAATCGAACTTTGGGGGAAGGGGAACGAGTGTGTTTTCATTGAAAAAATGGTGCGGAGCACATGGCGTTAAGGGGGAAAAGCATTGGGGGGAAGAAGGGATAGCCTGCATGACATGGCAGAGAGGGCCCAATCAGAGCCCGGCGGGATTCTGGGGGAGTCACGCTATATAAGACCCGAGCGCGCCGCTGGGAGCTACACTTTCACTGTACTGACAGGGAAGGGCTGGGGGGGTGATAGCGCTTTCTGAAGAATGATTTTTACCAGCGATTTTTGTTTGGGGTGTTCGTTGTCTCAGAGACTGTTCTTGAATTTTTCTTTTCGTTTTTTTGGGGGTATTGGATCTGAAATCAGTGTCGTCCACTGCAGCTGCTTTTACATTAATACCAGTGGGATCTAAGCCAGTTCCTTTTGTTTCTTTTAAAGAAACGGTTTTTACAATTTTCAAATCCCATTTCTTTTTTTGGTGCTAAAATTCTATTGGCAATTTCTTCCGGGGGTTAATAAGGGTTTGTTTTGTGGTTGCTGACAAAAAAAAAACCCGTCTTTTTCAAGCCAAAATATATTTTTTTTTTTTTGGTCCCTAATTCACAAGCAAAGGTTAATTACAATTTTATCTTTGTTGTGTGGCGTAAAAAAATCCCCATTGAAAACCGCTAAAAACTCTAGTTTGTGGTGGTCAATTCTATTGCCAATTTAATCAGGGGTTAATTAAGGTTTTTTTTGTGGTGTGCTGACAAAAATAAACGTCTTTTTAAACGAAAAATTTTTTTTTCTTTTTTTTTTTTGGTAGCCTAATTCACAAGCAAAAGGTTAATTAAAATTTTCTTTTGGGGTTTGGGAAAAAAAAATACACCTTGTAACACGCTAAAAAAGCTACTAGTTTGTGGTGGCTGAATTCTATTGCGCAATTTACACCCCAGGGGTTAAATTAAAGCGTTGTTTTGTGCGTGTGAAAAAAATAAACCCGTTTCTTTTTCAAGAAAAATATATTTTTTTTTTTTGGTGAAAATTTCAAAGCAAAGGTTTAATTACAATTTTTTCTTGTTGTGTGGCGTAGAAAATACGCCATTGAAACCGTACAAAGCTACTAGTTTGTGGTGGAAAATTCTATTGGAAATTTACATCCAGGGGTTTTTTTAAGCGTTGTTTTGCGCTGTGCTGACAAAAATAAAGTCTTTTTCAACGCCCAAATATATTATTTTTTTTGGTAGCTAATTCACAAAAAGGGGTTAATTAAAATTTTTTATTCTTGTTGTGTGGCGAAAAAAAATACGCCATTTGTAAAAAAGCTACAAAGCTCTATTTTGTGGTGGCCCAATTATTGGGCCCCAATTTACATCAGGGGTTAATTAAGGTTGTTTTGCTGGTGTTGACAAAAATAAACCGCTTTTTAAAAGCCAAATTTTATATATTTTTTTTGGTAGCCTAATTCACAAGCAAGGTTAATTAAAAATTTTTTCTTGTTGTGTGGGTAGAAAATAAAAATTGTAACACGCTAAAAAAGCTACTTTTTGTGGGGCTCAATTCTTTTGCGAAATTTACATCCCGGGGTTAATTAAGCGTTGTTTTGCTGGTGTGCTGACAAAAAAAAAAAACCGTTTTTTCAACGCCAATATATATATTTTTTTTGGTAGCCTAATTCACAAGAAAAGGTTAATTACAATTTTTTTCTCTTGTTGTGTGGCGTAGAAAATACACCTTTGTAAAACGCTACAAAGTACTAGTTTGTGGGGGCCAATTTATGCGAATTTAAACCCGGGGTTAATTAAGCGTGTTTTGTTGCTGGTACAAAAAAAAAAACCGTCTTTTTCAAAAGAAAAAATTACATTTTTTTTGTAGCATAATTCCAAGCGTGGTTAATTAAGCCTTTTTGTGTTTTTCATTTAGAAAAAACACACAGTGTTTAAAAAGACACTAAAAGAAATTTTTCCCGGGGCATTTGTGGAGCCCAAATTTACCCAAAGGGTTTACCCAAGTTTGTTAGGGGGTTTTTTTGGAGTCAAAAACAGGGTGTATATTTATATATAAGATGCTTCATAAAACAGTGCTGTCATTTTAGAAAAAAACAGTATTCAAAAGAGAGGTGGCGGGGCTCTCAAGGGAGGTGGCAGTGGCACAAACATTTCTGAAAGGGCCCAGGTCGCAGCCAGAAGGGGACGTCGCGCGGGGGCACTGGTGGGCCACAACTGCGGTCATTGCGGCGTGTGTTTTTCAGAACCCCAAGGGGTTTTTGTTTTGTTGATAGGTCTCCTTTTTCCCCCCGATGAATTGAAACCCCAGCCAAGGTCGGGGGGAACCTCAGCCAAACATTTATTTGGGCAGGGCCCCGGGAGGGGTCAGCGGCCCTCCCCTGCCCCACCCCGCCTTGTCCCTTCCGTTCCCTAAAGCGGGTCTATATGTGGTCGGGGCTCCGCCACATATAGGGGGATGAACAAATTTGAGGAGGGCTTCAGCAGTTCTTGGCAGCGAAAAAAAATGGGGCCAATATCCCCGTTTTCTTCAGTAGGGGCAAAGTATAGATGTGGGGGGTGGCTGGGAGGTATGTGGTGAGAGGTCAGCTGGTTCCGACCGGTGTGAGGACAGTTGTGAGATGAAACAAAATGATGATGATGTAGCCGCCCGCACTTGGGAGGGGTTTAAAGGGGAAGGGTTTCATCTCGTCGGAGAAGGGGGTAGCTTGGGGTTTCAGGCGCGGCGAGCCAGAAAGGGGGGTTGTGGGGCCCGGGGTGAGTCAGCAGGGTACGCAGTGTGAGGTGGGGGAGAAAAGCGGCAGGGGTAGAAAACCCGTTGCAGGTCCAAGACAGTAGCGGCGGGGGGCCCAGCGAGCAGCGGCGGCAGTAGTCACTCAGGCGGGCGTTGGCGGTAAAATTCGCTATCGGCGGTGTGGCAGTTCTTTGTAAGCCCCGGAGGGCCCAAATTGGGTATTGTGAATCTGTGGGCAGAAAGTAAAGGGTTTGGCCGGGGAGCTATTTTGGCACAACGGCCCTGCGTCAACAATTGCAGGTCCCCACCCGGTGGCCGGGGGGTGAAATTTTGTGATGGTGGCCATCCTGCCGTGAGCGCAGCAGCGGCCAGGGCCGCATCCCATTTAACCCAGCAAGGCTCCACCACCTCTGAGAAGGCGCTGTTTCTCTTTGACTTCCTTTCCCCCGGTCCAGATGCTCCTGCTCCCGTACTCAGGGCCCCAGCAGTCGTTCAGAGAGGGATTTTTAAAGAGACAACAGTATGCGTCAAACCTCCTAAGGTGAGCAGTGACGTGTCTGTAATTTGTTGGTACGCAGTCCCCCCCTTTAAAAGGTGGACTTGCACCATTCAGAGAATAATGGCTTTGCCGACCGAGATGGAGATTTCCCAAACCCGTAATTTTTTTCCAAAAAGGCAGTACCGCACTTCATAAATATGTAGAAAGAAAGTGGGTAGTCCTTGAGTTACGGTTTTTTCCCAAGGTACACGGCAGCGCGGACTTTGGGAGCTGTAACTACGGTCAGGCCCAGTCCCTGTCCTTTACGGCCCCTGGGTGAATGCGTTCCTGCCCAGGCCCCCAACAACTGGACGGGAGCCGCTTTTCCCCCCACGTTGTCAAATGCTGCTCTCGCCAATGTCCGCCTCCCCTCCCCCCCACCCCCACCATTCACCCTCCACAATACTGCTCCTTTATCCACATGTGTGGGACAGGGGGGTTCACGCAGTTCTAAATAGCTTGCCTCGGCGAACGAAGTCACCAGGGGGGAACTGCCCCGCGTCATGCAGCAAGAAAATCTTTGTGTGGTTTTCCCCGGGCCCCCAACTGCAAATCGGAACCTGGTGACGGACAAGGGGGAGGAACGGGTTTCCCCGCGCTGCCCCGAGGGGGTGGTCCATGCCCCCCTGCTGGGCCCCGTGTTCAATTGGTTGTAAAAAGGTTTGAAGTCTTCCAGATCTTGAAATTTTCTAAAAAAGGGCCCCCCAGGAAACTGTGCATGCACTTTATCCATTCGTCAAAGCCGGAACCCCCTCCTCGAGTTGCGGGGCCCCAAAACGGCCTCCCCCAACCGCTTGATATGCGATGTTTCCCCCCGCTGGAAATTTCCCCGCCTGCAATGTTGGCCGACTGTTGAACAAAAGAAAGGCCATTCGTTTTTTTTGATGATCCGGGAGACAAATTTCTCCCCTGTGTAACTTTGATGTCAGCCAGTGGCGTCATGCGTGACACTGCCGTTTGTTGGGGCCATTCGAGGGGCCACGTTATTTGTCAGTGCAGGACTACGGGAGAAAACTCATTCCCTGCTTCATGTCCGGAACAGTGCTGAAAATTCTGTTGGGCAGGGGATGGGATGTGGGACTAATCTCGGGGCCCAATGAGCCCGGTGGGGATGAAAGGGAGGAGGAGGGGCATTGGGAAAAAGCATTTTTGGTAAAATGAGGGGATTTTTCCAGGTGCAAAGAGGAGGAGAAGGAGCAGCTGGAGGGGGTGGATGGAGTGAGGAAGCGGGCAGATGCCCCCAAAGCCCGTGGCGTTACAGTGGAAAGGAGGCAGGAGCCCCTCGGGTAAATTGTGCAGATGCCCCGCGCTGCTTATTTCCCTGGTAGTGACAGCCGAATAGTCAGAACCCGGCGGGGATGATTTGGGTCTCCACCCTATTGGGGCCCTCGCTACCGGTCCCAAAAAGGGAGCCTTTTTCCCAGCTATTGAGAGGGGGACAAACTCAAATACTATAGGGAAATCCTCCGTAATCAGTTTGGGCCCCTGCCTTGTGCGGCACGTCCCTCCTTGACAGGTTTACCCCGGGGGGGTTTTCAGCGCCAGTACTTGCCCCCGGCTGCTGGGGGGAAAGGTGGGGGGGGTAGGAGCGTACCACTCCATCAGCAGTAACCTAAGTTGGAGTCACTAATGAGCACTTCCTTTCCCGCTAGTGAGGGGGCAGTCCCAGCAGCAGCAGCACTGGGGGCTGGGCATTCCCCGAAAACCCAACAGGGTTTTGGCCCATTGGAAGCATTGCCACCCCCGTTAGAGATCCCCTGGACTTTCTGGGAGCCAAAATGGATGTGTGGCCCCCAATTGCCGGTTTGCAGTGGAGAAGGTCCCGCCCGGCCCCGTTGTGTGGATAGAGGGGTTTCAGTGCGGGGGGGGCCATCGTTACCCCAAGGAGAACCGCTTGTCCCGGGAAAAGTTTTAACGAATGACCTTTTTCAAGATGAAAAAGGGGTGGATCGGCCCGGATTTCCATCACCAAGCCTTTTGGCGTCGTCTGGGTTAAAAACCTGCTCAGCCTTTTTTGTGCCGCCACCGCCCGATGCCCCAAATTGTGATAGTTTCTCCCCTTGCTACCACCGTCTTTCCCCGGGACTGGTATTGCCACCCACCTCAACACTCTGTCATTGTGCCCTCTATGTGTCTGCTGCTGGTGTTGCTGTTGCCCTGACTCCACCTGTGTATTGTGCCCCCTCTGCGGCTGGTACTGTTTCCCCTCCGAATGTCATTGTGTCCTTCTGACCCCATGCTGTTGCTCCTGTCTCCTCCCCTCTCTTATTGTGCCCTGCTGCTATTGCTCTGCCGCCCTGAACTCCGCTTCAGTCTTGTGGGTTGTGGTAATACTATTTTGCCCCCTGGAAATGTCATTGTGCCCCTTCTTGACCCCATGCTGCTGTGTATCCTGTGGCCCCCCCCTGTGTCATTGTGCCACTGTTGACCCCATGCTGTGCCGGGCTTGCCGGCCCCCCACGTGGCCTACTCCTGTTTTGCCCCCTCCAGAATTTGTCATTGTGCCACTGTTGACCCCATGTGCTGATGTGGTGCTGCCTTGCCCCCCACACTGTGTATTGTGCCATGTCGACCTTTTGCTGCTGCTGTTGCTCCTGCCCTGCCCCTCCACACTTGTCATTGTACCCCTCTTTGGCCATCCTTTTTTGCCAGCTCCAGAATTTTTCTTGTGCCATGCCGACCTCATTTCGGCCACCTACCCCCCCACTGGTCTTGTGCCCTCTGCGGCCCGGTACTGTTTTGCACTTTTCCCGAAAGTATTGTGCCATGTTGACCCATGTGCTGTGGCTGCCGCCGTCACCTCCCCACTCTGTACTAATGTTGCCCCTGAGCTCTCGTTTGTTTTTTTCCCGCTTTTGCTGCCTGACTTTATCGGCTACGTTCCTCCCTTCGTTTTTTTGGGCAGTTTTGCCCCCCTAAAGGGCCCCGGGCATTTTTATGAAGGATTTAAGAGCGGCGGCGTTTGTGGTTTTTATACTAAAACACAAAATTGTATGAAGACCAAAACAAGCTTTCCCCCCCGATATTTAAAAATGGCACAACGTTTGCCCCTGCAGGCTTGGGCACCTGGAAATAGTGTTTTTTAACGTGATTCGTGCCGAAGTAATTCGGAACCCAAAGAATTTTGTCGGAAAAAAATTTGGGGGTGACGAAGTTTTTTGAGAAATTTGCCCCTCTTACCCCTATGTTCGGTAGCCAAATATTTTAAAAACCCCAATGCCCCTACACCCAAAAAAAAATTCCCATCCTCATTTCTGCATTCCCTTATAAGCTTTTTTTTTTATCTTTGGGTTTATGTTAATACTCATACCCCTTGATAAAAAATGCCATAAAATTGTGGGATGCTAGGGTTATCATTAATAATCTTTAAATATTATATGTAATCTAGAGACATGTAATAAAGCTGGTAATATGGTAGACAACCAGAGTGACCCACAGACCCTATTTTTTCACATTTTGCCCCACTTAGAATTTGTTTGCGGTTTTCCAGTATATTCTATGGTACAGTGAATGACACTATTAGAAAGTATATCTTAATAAAAGCCCTTATATGTCTATGTAGGTGAAAAAATAAAAAAAGTTATCGGTCAGGGAAGGCGGATAAGGAAAAATGAACATGACAAAAAACGCTCCTTCAGGAAGAGGCTAAAACATGTATTTGAGCCCATCACGAGTATACTATCTTCGAAGCTGATGTATCTAAGTCTATAGTGGGTTATACTATCTATGCCTATACTAGGTACTATTATTTGCCAATTGACAAAAAGATATGACGGAGATCCAATATTTATGACAATAACTGGGTAGAGGGAGACAAACAAAGGCATGAGACTGTACTGTAGAAGTCATTGCAGCCTGGCTTATTGTAGTGAACCAGCAAGGGTCCTGACTGATCTGGTCAAGCAGATGCTATCACAAATGGCTAAAGGGGTTTTTCCCATTTTTTTGTTAGCTTTAAACGAGGCAAAAAAGGGGATCCTTAGTTAGGCGTTCTTATCTTCTGCTTGCTTACATAAAGTTTCAACCAACTCTTTTTCCTCTAAAGGGTCCGTTTACCGGTGGGACAATAACCCCGGGCGAAAAAAGGATGGAAGAATGAACTGAAAAATGTTTTCGGGCAGCGGCAGTTTTTTAAAGATTGCGGGCGGAAAAACCCCGCGTGGGGGCTGCTGCAGGGTTTTCCCTAGAACCGGTGTGTTTGATTGCGGCTGGTTTTTCGCGGTTACAAACCACAAACTATCTGAAAAAAAACCGGCTGCAAAAACCATGCGTGGGGACATGCCCTAACAGCCCTGACCATTGCTTGTTTATCGTTGAGGGGATGTTCACATGAAGTAAGACAATGTCCGCGCTGAAAATGCTTTGATTCCTCATTGAAAATTACGTGCTTGCAAATGTTGAATTTGAACAAGAAAACAACACAGACTGCCAGAGAAGGGTTTCTCTGCCTCTATCACTATTACAGCGCAGGAAAGACATAACAAAGACAATACAGAATACTGAAGGTGGGTGAGGGTAGCCCTTTGTACATGTCTGTATATACCACTGGGGCCCCCTTGAACTTTTCAACCTTTTTTCCCATTTTAGGCTTCAAACATAAAGTATAAAATTTTTATTTTTTTGTGAAGAACAAACAATAAGTGGGGCCAATTGTGAAGTGGATGAAATTTATTGGATATTTAAAAATTTGTTTAAAAAAAAAAATGAAAAGTGGGGGGGGTGCATATTATTTGGCCCCCTTTTCTTTTTTGGCAGAAATCACTCCAGAAGTTCAGTGGGAGCTCTGAATGATCCCTTTTTGACCCAAAGACGTGATGTAAATATAATCCACCTGTGTGTAATCAAGGTCCAATAAATTTCATGCTCTGTGTAGTTCAGGTTTGTTTTTAAAAGCAGAAAAAACATCATGAGAAAGGAAACACACCCGGGGAGGTCCGGGATACTGTTGTGGGAAGTTTTTTAAAACGGATTTGGATACAAAAAGATTTCCAAACTTTAAACTCCAAGGAGCACTGTGCAAAACGATCATATTGAAATGGAAGGGTATCGACCACTGAAATCACCAAGACCCACGTCCCTCTAAACTTTCATCTCAAACAAGGAGAAGACTGATCAGGTGAACAAGAGGCCCATGTCACTCTGGATGAATGCAGGATCTAAGTGAAGTGGGAGGAGTCTGTCCCTAGGACAACAATCGTGTGCAAGCCAAAATTGGCCTTTAGGAAGAGTGGGAAGAAGAAAGCCATTTCACAAAAATTTCCCTAAAAAATTCATTTACAGTTTTCCACAACCACCTGGGAGCCAAAACTGTGGAGAAGGGTTGGTAGTTTTAAAACCAAAAAAAGAACTTTTTGGCCACAATGAAAAAAGATGTGTTTGGTGTAATAGCAAAAAGCATCACCCTGAACACTGTCAAAAAATGGTGGTGGCAGCTCTGGGGTTTGGGCCCGCTTTTCTTCAGGGGTTTTGGTTAAAATTGATGGGAAGATGGTGGAGCCCAAAAACAGGACCATTCTGGTGAAAACCTGTTGGAGTTGCAAAAAAGAGATGTGTAACAATCCCGGGGAGCAACATGTGTTAGGCGCCCATCACTGGTATCCCGGGGGTGAAACCACTGTGTACCCCTGGGGAGATGGTATATGGAGATACGGGGAGGGAGTGGGTCTAAGGGGCCCGGTCTTCACCCGGTGAACGGCAGGTCCCCAGCAGGGGGCTGGATGGTGCAACGGCAGGTACACAGAGGGATTTTGGGCAGGGGTTTAAGCAGGATACACAGCAGTACTGACAGGTGCAACTGCAGGATAACAGAGGTAGGACAGGGCAAGGACAGCGAAGACAACAGCAGGTGTCGGAGCTTGTGGGGTGCAGGAATGAACCCGCATCTCGGGGGAGTCCCGGATAGAGCCCTGAGAAGCTGGAGGAGCTCGAAAGGGCAGGGGGGAAATTGATAAAAATCCACAACACGGAGCACGGGCAACCATAAGGGAAGGGTATAAACCGGGGCACCCAGCCAGCAAACACGGAGACATCGGGGGAACCGACCCCGGGACATTGGGATGAATTTGCGGGACGAGAAGGGGAAGGTCTGACACTCGGGCGAACCTTTTGGAGAGGAAGTAAAGACACAAGACCAAAAAACAACATTAACAGGGGCACACGGGCGGGCCTGGTCAGTAAAATTGTCAAAATCCCAAAACGATGTGTGGGCACCGAATTGCTGTACCGGGGGGGGAACCCATGTTCCCAAGGAATGGTTTAAAGGGGAGATCCACGCCAGGGCGGATCTAAGGGCCGCGGTCCACCGCCCCGCCACAAACAGGAGGATTTTCGGGGGAACCCAGTGCTACCCCTGGTGGTATCGGGAAGCCAGGCAGGACGGGAACTCAGGGCACGAACGGGGGAACCCGGACAGAGGAAAATAGCGCAAACGCGGATAAAAGAAAACGGGCAACGGCAGGATAACAGAGGTACTAGAAGGTGAAAAGCGGGATCCCACAGCGGGTACTGGACAGGTGCAGGACAGCAGAAACAACAGACAGGTGGTCGGAGCTCTGATGGGCTGCGGGAAAATAAACCCCACATCTGGGGAAACCCGGATAGCACCAAAAGGTGGGGGAGTCAAAAGGGGGAAACCTCTAAAAAAGGGAGGTACAACACAAAATGGACTGACCCGAGCAAAACGGAATTTCCCTTTTATAGCCGGGGGTCACGGGTAAAAGAGGAAGGGGACGGAAAGGGGACCTTAAAGGGGCAGGAAGCTGCCACGCCCCCCCCTGAAATAGAGCACGTAAGGGCCCAAAAAGAAGGGCAACAGGACAGACAAGTATACAGCAGAACACAGGCTGCTAGGACCCCTGCACAGGGAGCCCCAGCAGAGACATGGCAGGCACGGACACGCTGACGGTCCAAGGCAGGGACCGCGGCATGAACCGTGACAGTACCCCCCCTCGAAGCCACTCCAAATCACAGAATGGAATTCCACATAGGCCAGGGGCAACCCCAAATCCAGGTACGGGCTGTATGATAGCTAGTGGAGGGAAAACCTAGAACAGGAGGTGCAAGGGAGAAACAAATGGGGCACTAGGCAAAATGGGGGGGGAACTCAGGGCGGGACCATGAGTTAGGCAGGGATACGGATGCTCTGGGCGGGACCATGAGCTAACGGACGCTCTGCATGGGACCATGGACTAACGGACGCTCTGGATGGGACCATGGGCTAGCGGACGCTCTGGGAGAGACCATGAGCTAATAGACACTTTGGGCGGGACCATGAGCTAACGGACGCTCTGGGCGGGACCATGAGCCAACGGATGCTCTGGACGGGACCATGAGCCAACGGATGCTCTGGACGGGACCATGAGCCAACGGAAGATCTGGGCGGGACCATGAGCCACCGGACATGAGTACTGACACTCTGGGCGAACCATGAGCCAGTGGACACGGGTACTGACACTCTGGGCGAACCATGAGCCAGTGGACATGAGTGCTGACACTCTGGGCGAACCTGACCAGCGGGGACACGGTGCTGACCTTGCAACCGTGAGCCAGCGGACACGGGTGCTGACACTCTGGGCGAACCATGAGCCAGCGGACATGGGTGATTACACTCTGGGCGAACCATGAGTCAGCAAACACGGGTGCTGACACTCTGGGCGAACCATGAGCCAGCGGACACGGGTGCTGACACTCTGAGTGAACCATGAGCCAGCAGACACGGGTACTGACACTCTGGGCGAACCATGAGCCAGCGGACATGGGTACTGAAACTCTGGGCGACCCGAGCCAGCAAACACGGGTACTGACACTCTGGGCGAACCATGAGCCAGCGGACATGGGTACTGACACTCTGGGCGACCCATGAGCCAGCGGAGACAGGTACTGACACTCTGGGCGAACCTTGAGCCAGCGGACAAGTAACAGACAGGCAAGACAGCAGGTAACAGCAGACATGTAGACAGGGTCACCACGGCGGGATCCATGGTCAGTCCATTCTGTCACAATCCAGCAGTAACAGCATGTGCTGAGGCACCGATTGCTGGTATCCGGGTGTGGATCCACTGTGATCACCAATGGCGAGATGGTACATGGAGATCCACGCCAGGGAGCGGAGTCTAAGGGGCCGCCGGTCTTCACCGGAGCCCGCCACAAAGCAGGACGGACTTTGCTGCTGGGAACCCCAAGGTCGCTACCCCGACTGGCACTGCGGTACAGCCAGGGAGGACAGGAACTCCAGGCACTGGGCGGGGGAACAGGTACAGCGGGAAAAAAAACACAGATACACGGGAAATAAACATATGAACAGGTCAACGCGGGAAACACGCAATACTGACGGTTCAATGGCAGAATACACAGCAATACTGGAGGGGGTTTAGGCGGATACACGGCAGAGGGGAAGGTGCAACGGGCAGGATACACCAGATACGGGACAGGTGCAAGGACAGCAAAACAACGACGGGTGGCAACTCGATGGGTGCGGAATGAACCCCACTCGGGGGAAAGCCCCGGGATAAGCCCTGAAAGCTGGCAGGGCAAAAAGGGACAGCCTCAGAAAAGTCAACACAACAATGGACTGCCCCAGACAAAGAAGAACTCCTTTATACCAGGGGTCACGGGGTAAAAGGGGAAGGGGCGGGCAGGGGGCCTATAAAGGCAGAAGCCCCAAAAAAAGCCACACCCAAATTTTATAGACACGAAAGGGCCCCCGGGAACAAGGCAACGGACAGACAAGTATACACAGAAACACTGCGGGGACCCCGCACGGGGAGCCCCAGCAAGACATGGCAGCAGGGAACCTGACGGTCCAAGGGGGGACCGGGGCATGAACAGGCATACCCCCCCTCGAACCCACTCCAAATCCAGAATGGAATTCCACAAGGGCCCACGGGAAACCCCCAAATCCGGGTAGGCTGTAGAAAGCTATGTAGGGAAAACCTAAAAGAGGTGAAAGGGGAGAAACAAAGGGGGCATAGGCAAATGGGGGGGGAATCGGGGCGGGCCCATGAGTTGGCAGGGATACGGTCTTGGGGGGCCCCATGAGCTAACGCGCTCTCGGGGGCCCCAGGACTAACGGCCCGAGGGGCCCAGGGCTAGGGGAGCCTGGAGGACCATAAGCTAATAACACTTTGGGCGGGACCATAGCTAACGGACGCTTGGGGGCCAGAGCCCAAAGGATGCCCAGACGGGACTAGCCAACGGGCTATCTGGGCGGGGCCGTAAGAAAGGATTCCCCCCCGGGTGCGACCCTGACCAACGGGAAACTCGGCGGGGCCATGACCAGACAGAGTACTGACACTTGGGCGAACATGAGCCCGTGGACACGGGGATGACACTCTGGGGAAACCCTGAGCCATGGACAGAGTGCTGACACCCGGGCGAACCCTGACCCCGGGCCGGGGGCGACCAACCCTTTGGGGGAACCATGAGCCAGCACACGGGTGCTGAACCTGGGCGAACCATGAGCCAGGGACAGGGGGGGGGAAACTTGGGCGAACCTGGTCAGCAAACCGGGTGGAACTCTGGGCAACCATGAGCCAGCGACCGGGGGCTGACCCGAAACCATGACCACGACAGGTAGACACCTGGGGGAACCCCTACCGCGAATGGGTACGAAACTCTGGGGGACCCCGACCAAGACAGGGGCACACTCTGGGGGAACCAGACCAGGGGCATGGGACTGACACTCGGGACCCATGAGCCACGGGGAAGGTACTGACACCGCGAACCTTGAGCCAGCGGACAAAACAACAGGCAAGACAAGCAGTAAAAAGCAAATGTGACATCACCATGGGGGATCCCGTCATCCATTCTGTCCAAATCCCAGTAACAGCTTTGGGGGCACGATTGCTGGTATCCGGGGTGATCCCCTGGACACCAAAGGGAATGGACATGGGGACCACGCCCGGGAGCGGAGTCTAAGGGGGGCCCCTCCTTCCCGGGGCCCGCCCCAAAAGCGGACTTTGCGGGGAACCCCAAGGGCCCCTACCCTGAGTGGTACCCCGGGAAGCCCAGGTGAGGACAGAACTCCAGGCACTGAAACGGTAGACAGTACAGCAGGAAAAAATTGAAGGGAAAAGGAATAAAATAGAAAAGGGCAACGCAGGATACACGCGTATGGACAGGGGAATGGCAGAATCCAGCAAGTACTGGCAGGATTAAAGGCAGGGCAGGCAGGAGGACAGTTTCAACGGAAACACAGCAGGAAACAGGTGCAACGCAGGGTACACACAGGGGTGGCGGGAAGGCCCCAAAGACAACAGACGGGGGTCAGGAGCTTGATGGGCTGCAGGAATGAATCAGCATTCAGGGGGAAGTCCAAAGCGCCCAGAAGTGGGAAAGGGTCAGAAGGACAAGCTTCCGAAAGAGGGACAACACAACAAAGGACTGACCCCCGAGCAAAACAGGAACCCCTCTTATAGCCAGGGGGACAGGCAAGGAGGGGAACAAACAGGACATAAAGGGGAGAAACTCCGCGGGCGCGCCCAAGGGGGCCAGGGATACAGGACCCAAGAACAACGCAACCCCGGACAGGCAAAGGGAACAGCAGAACACATCCCCGGGACCCCGCAAGGGGGCCCCGAGAACATGAGCCGGAAATTCGACGTCCAAGGCAGGGCCGCCGGGGAAAGTACATTACCCCCCCTCCCCCAAAACCCCCCTCCCCCCCCAAATCACAGAATAATTTCCCATAGGCCCGGGCAAACCCCAAAAACCAGGTAGGGCTTATGAAACCAAGTAGGAAAACCCGAAAAAGGAATGCCGGGGGAAAAACGGGCACAGGCAAAATGGGGGGAATCAGGGGGACCTGTGGGAAAGGATTAATCTTCCAACAAGAAAAACCCAAACATAAACAAAATCACAATGGAAGGTTCACAAAAAAAGTATCCGGTGTTAGAAAGGGCCAAGTCAAACCAGACCTGAATTCAATAAGAACTTGGGAAAAAGCTAAAACTGCTGTTACAAAAAGCCCCACCAAACCCACTGACTTTGGCACGTAAAAGGGAGCAAAAGGTGCGCTACAAAGTATTAACTTAAGGGGCTGAATAATATTCACGCCCCACTTTTCAGTTTTCTATTTTACAAAAATTTAAAATTCCAATAAATTTCATTCCACTTTACAATTGTGCCCATTTTTGATTCTTCAAAAAAATTTTAAATTTTTTATCTTTGTTGAAGCCTGAAATGTGGCAAAAGGTTGAAAAGTTCAAGTATGCAGTAAGCTCTCCAGTGTCTTTTACTATAGCGGTACCAAATTTAGGAAAATTGAACCAAAGTGTAAAAAAAAACGTAAAAAAAAATTCCCCCCAAATTATTTTTAAAAACCCACAACATTTTTGTCCAAAATAAAGTGAATCTGTAAAAACCCTTTAAAAATCCAATGGGTGAATTTTGCAATAGTATTTCAGTTTTTATCTCAATTCTCTTGCTCTGCAGAAATGAAAGTTCACAGATTTCCTTTTCTATTATGAGAAAAAGATAATATATATAGTGTATATACAGTATCTCACAAAAGTGAGTAAACCCCTCACATTTTTGTAAATACTGTATTATATCTGTTTATGGG
Organism: Phyllomedusa bahiana; assembly: GCA_025379985.1. Classification (NCBI taxonomy): domain Eukaryota; kingdom Metazoa; phylum Chordata; class Amphibia; order Anura; family Hylidae; genus Phyllomedusa; species Phyllomedusa bahiana. Next base: position 23,625 of record JAODAL010037852.1, on the reverse strand, counting down.
AAAATACTGACGATTTCACTATTTAATACAATGTAAAGTACTCAGTGTACAGATTGTTTAACAGTGAAAATTTGGTGTGGCCTCAAAATAACTCAACACACAACTATCAATGTCTAAGCCACTGGCAACAAAAGCATTTTACACTTTTGTCTCTGTACTTTCAGACATCAAAGCAGCTTGGAGGGCAGAGAGTCCACTTTTCCCAGATTGCTGACTCTGCTTGGCATCTGCCTTTACCGCCTCTCACTCTGCCTCAAATTGTGCCCAAAACTTTTGGTTGTTTTCTTGCAGTTTGGGAGTCATCTTCTCCTTTTGCCGCATAGCCTGCACCATCTGCAAAAGAAGCTTCTCCAACAGTCTTTTTCAGACTCTCTCTCCACATTGGCAGACTAAAATCAGGCTTCTGGCCCTTTTCATTCCACTGCAGCAAGTCTTCATGTGCCATTTCATTTTAAGACTGCATCCTCCACCATAAATAAGTACTTGGAGAGTTGGAGAATCGCATTGGATAGTCCTGAGGGTCACTTTAGTTTACAGGATCAACACTTTCTGGTCAGCAGATATGGCACACGGTAAACACATTAATTCGACACAAGGCCGAATTCTAAAACATACCTCAGCCAGCTTTATTCCTCAGCACAGGTCAATGTACAGAAACAAAATATAAACAAAGTCCTCGGCCGTCTGGCTACCAACTAAACATAGCTAACTGTGACTTGAATCTACTGCCCAGCACCACAACCCAGTGTTTTTCCAGTTGCAACTGGTCCAGACTTTGAAGTCAGCCACCTGCTTTCCTCAAGCTTTGGGGTCAGCTGCTTCCAAGTCCAGGTAGCGAATGACACCCCTAGCTAACCTGAACCTCCTGCCTATATAGGATAGGCAAAACCTGGCCTGCACACTTTGACTACTCCAGTAAAGAGCTGGCCCAGATCAGATACTATACTAAAGGCTATAAGGTTTCAGTAACTGAAGGTTTCTACTTCTCTGAGGCCAAGCACCTTGGTGACACATATCTTGCAGGTCTCCTGCTGCGAACACCCAGAAGTAAGACATGCAACCTAAAGTTGCTCTGCTAGAGTATGTTATAAATTAATGATGCAGAATAAATCACATGTTGCTGATGGTACAGCAAAAAAAGTAACTTTCTATTTTATCTCATCTATTGTAATGATCTAATTATCCATGTTTGTCTTTTTAGGCTTATGTAACTTGCAGTTTAGGGATAAAGTATGTAGGATATGTGATGATCTGCTGTGGTGCAACAAACGCCATTTCTTCTATGCTCACCGGAAAACTTTCCCCATACACTGGACGTATTTCCCTTTTTATTTTAGGTATGTTTCATTATTAGGTATGTATTTTGAGTAAGTAATAGCTTTCCAGCTGAAAATAAAATAAATTTAATAACAGCATTATTTATTGTTTTATTATATACAAGATCCTTTTTCAATGAGAACAACATAGTAATAAAAAAACATGGTTCAACTCAATTCTAAATTAAATCAATTATTATGTAATGAAATGTTATATAGTTTATCAATATAATTATTGTAATAATTCCTCCTACTTTTCTACATCTTTTGCAATAATTTAATAATCTACTTCATTGTTGACAAAAGGCCTACCTGGCAGTAATGTCAGGCAAACCCAAGCAAGGTACCATAGGGGTACACAATAGATGATCCGGCTGAAATCAAGGATAGGACAAGTGAACAGGAAAACGGCAAAAAAACTATCTGATCAGTGTCGGACTGGCACACTGGAGAACCAGAGGTGGACCCTAGGACCAACATTAATAATGCCGCAATCCTGTGGTGGGCCATAAGCTCTATGGCATGTTTATACTGTGTGTGCTTGGGATGCTCACTGCTCCACCAAATACTGTGGGCCTCAGACAAAGCCTACAGCACATAGCAGTAGGAGAGGATTGGTGGCATGATGTATTTACAGTATGTTATCATGCCTTCTGTGCGGCTGCATCTCCTTAGCTAAAAGCCTTAGGATAGCCAGGAGTATTGCAACATCCTGACATAGGTGGCATGATGATGTCACACCGCTTATGCCGGATACAAGCTACCATTATATGCACCGGGGAGTGAATAGAAGTATCTTTTTTTAACAATCAAAGGGCATCTATATCTACCTACAGGGGTACAAGAGGACTATATACTTATCTACAGGAGGCTTATATACCTACTTACAGGGGTCTACCTGCTGGGTTCTATATTCTCAACAAAAAACATATGCGAGAGTATGGGTAAAAATGTAAATAACTTTATTTTTTAATCACAAATATTAAAACGTTTTTATAGAAAGTTTCGGTATAAAAAGAGAAAAACACCAAAAAGAAAAACGAGTGCACAATCCCGAATAGTTATTAACAACTAATCGTTGTATATCAAAAGTATAGATAGTAGTAGGCAAGTATACCACACATACAATTGTAATCTCGCACTATGGCATGACCCAAACCGCGGAACAGCAGATACTGAAAACGTGATAAGTCATTAAATCCTAGTAGGATAAGCCTTAATTAGGTATGGTACCATAACAGTCGCTGACCCGATATTCAGGATACTAATAATCAGTGCATACAGGGCCCAATACAAAAATGTCCATGAGCCTCGTCAAACATAATTATATACTTGAATGTGGCATACTTACCAGCACTATTGGCGGGTGGCACTCGTAGCCCCAACGCGCGTTTCGCATAAATCTTTTCTTCATCAGGGGGTATGGGAAACTAGCGTGCGATACTCTTTAAATACAGGATCCCTTACCAAACCACAGCTGGAGCCAATCAACGGCGCATGCGCCGTGTTCGAAGGGAGCCGCGTCACTGCCCCACTTCCGGCAATCCCGCAGAGACGCGCAGACGCGGAAGCAATAAGCCTCCGCGCATGCGCATCACGCGTTAAGGATGCCGAAGCAGGGAAGACGGCAGAACTCCCCACATGGCGCACGCGCACAGCCCCCTGCTGTAAGTATACCATTAAAGTGCCAAACATTAGACATCCATGAAGTCACTATACCTATGTACATCAAAAGTATATCAATAAAAGTGTCAAATACAAAAACATCTATTTAAGTAGCAACATGTTTCATGGGGGATCACAGGAGTTGTCAGTCTTCCATATTATCCTTTGATCACTGTATTCACCATGTAGTTATTCCAAATATGGATTTCACTGGCAATACTGTACTTCTCAAAAGATTATGAGATCACACACACTGGATACTAATAAAGAAAAAAAGAGGAAATATAAAAACCAAAATTAAAAACAATGTAATAGCACACATTGTATTGAGAAACATATATATAATATAATATATATATATATATTATATAAATATATATATATATATATAATATATATATATATATATATGGATAAGGAGACAAGAAGGGCCTATTCATAAAAATGGAGCAAAATTTAGCTTCTCATTTAATCCAACTGGTGCCATAGTGTCAAGCAAGGTGATCCATTTAGTCTCCCTTTGTTCAAGTGCTTGCATATAATTGCCACCCCTGATACCTAGGTGGACCACATCTATGCCATACACTTTTAACATGTTGGCATCGGCTGCATGGAATTTCAAAAAATGCCTGGGGAGGGTTTTTAATTGGGAAATATCCTCACAGTTCTTAGCCAGTCTAATATCACGAACATGCTCATGTATCCGAACCTTAAGCTCGCGTGTAGTAATACCAACATATTGCTTAAGGCATGGACATTGAGCCATGTAAATTACATTTTTGGTACTGCATGTGATATAATGACGAATCTTAAACTCCCTTGATCTGTCTGAGGTACTAAAAGTATCGGAACGTATCATATTACCACATGCAGTACAGTTGCCACAAGGAAAGAATCCACATTTCGGTCCACGAGTACTGAATGGATTCCGTCTATAGGGTATATAGTGGCTCTTAACCAAACAGTCCCTCAAATTGGGTGACTTTCTTGGTGTCATCATGGGATGGTCTGAAATTTCCCTAGCCAGAACAGGATCTGTTTTAAGTACATCCCAGTGCTTCACCAGGATATCACGTAAGTTAGACCACTGTTTATTATATGTGGAAATAAAGCGTACCTGATTGTCCCCTATTTTAGGTTTTGACTGCAATATATGCAAAAAATGTGGCTCACCTATAGCAGACTTCAGTGTCCATGTAGATCTCAGGATGAGGGTTTAGGCTTCCAAGAATGCTGTCGGCCAAACAGCTTGCTATGCAAAAGTATCCACGGGAAGAATCACCTCGGCAATGGCACCGCAATGCTCCGTCAATGAAATCTCCGCTCGCAAGCAAACTAAACTAAAACTCTTTATTAGCAAAGCTTAAAATGGACAGCAGACTGACACGGTACACGTAGTGCAACCTGACTTAGTCATTGCCATTGCCATTGCCGAGGTGATTCTTCCTGTGGATACTTTTGACTGCAATAGTTGATCTCTAGGAGTTTTCCGGGCTCTATGGTACGCTCTTTTCATACTCCGCCTTCTATACCTGCGTTCGTAAAAGCGTTCCTGCAAGTCCTTGGTCTGGTTCTCAAACTTGGTTTCAGTGGAACAAATGCGTCGTACCCGTAAAAACTGTCCCATAGGGACAGCCTTAATAGTTGCTGGGTAATGGAATGAGGATGCATGTAATACTGCATTAACTGATGTTGATTTAAGAAATACATCTGTTTGTATCGTATTGTTCCCATCTGTTTCAATAGAAATGTCCAAAAATGCAATCTTTTTGGAATCAGCCTGAAATGTCAGTTTGATGTTATATGGGTTATCATTGAGGGTGTCCATAAACTCCGTTAGGTGGGACATCGACCTGTGCCATAAAAGAAGCACATCGTCGATGTACCTCAGCCAACACTGAACTCGGTCAGCCCCAATAATTACATCATCATGAAAGATTCCTCGCTCCCAGTACCCCAGAAACAAGTTAGCATAGGCAGGGGCGCAGGCTGCTCCCATTGCCGTACCCTGGCATTGCAAGTAGAAGTTATCTTTAAACACAAAATCATTGTGAGTCAAGATAAACTTCAATAGATCTAAAATAAGAAGGCACAACTCCCGGTCAAGGCCACTGAGATGCAGGAAGAACTCCACCGCTGGGTTCTATATAACTAGCTACAGTGTGCTACCTACAGGGGCCTATTTATTTACATCGAGGGGGCTAATATGACTACCTACATGGAGCCTACCTACAGGGGGCCTATATAATTACCCCCAAGGGATCTATATACCTACCTACAGTGGGCCTATATAATTACGACCTAGAGGCTTATATACCTACCTACAGGGGTCCTATATACCTACCAAGGACCTACATATCTATCTAATGACTCTATAGCCTCTGCACCTACCTTCCATCTTAATGGTGTTCTATATTACCTACCTATTTAGGTAATACCAAACTACATTACTATCCTTAGGTGCGCTATGGCTGGGGACTTTGTACAGAGATGGGAATCGGTAGGGAGGTATGGGAAAAGGAGTCTAAGATGTTTGTATGGTAAATTCTACAGGGATGAGACAGGAGAAGTTGTTCTGGAAGTCCTGTCCAGATGGAGAAGAAAAGAGAGTGAATCTAGTCATAGAAGATATCTCCTGTTAGTCCCTGCATGTAACTCCACTGTAATCACATATGTTTGAAGAGTGCCTGAGTACAACTGGTATCTATCACTATATGGTCACTGAATTACTTATATGTGTGCAGAGCCTCTTCTACTGCTATCTACATTATATGGTCACTGTATATCGATAAGACTGGGGTGCCTAGTAATTTTGACCTTGTTCTGGATATTTGAGTGCTGCCGATTTTTTATGAGATGTTGATTACATTATTCTACATTTTTCTTGTGATTACATTGTTTATAAATATCTAGTGTAGCTGTATATAGTTGAATATGCTCATTCACATGTTTTTGTTTGCATGTGGTCCTTACATGTTCTAAAATGTATATCTTTTTTGTTTCACATGAATTTCCAACATTTCTTTCGCACAATACTGAGCGACCACTATTTTGAGCAGCATATACTTAGTAAGGTGGCAATGCTGAATCTCCAAAACTAAAGCTGATAGGGGAAAACGGGTGTGATTTTCAGAATCAGCACCCCAAACATACTCAGAAACAGTTCCACCTTTTAAGGCACCAAAATGGGTGTTCCACAGTGTAATATTGGTCCCAGTGCAATGATTTATATTCATTATGTGTTATTCAGTCATTATGTGGTGTTGATATGTGGTGGCATTTGGTCTTAGTGTAATTATTTGTAATACTGTACTAGGTATTCTGGTTTTGTATAGTAGTTTTATTTGGTAACTTTATGGCTATGATTTAGTCATTTTATACTTATAACTTGGTGTCATAGCTTTTGATATATTTTCATTTATATTAAATGTATCATTTGGGCCCCTTCTTGATTACATGCTGGAGCCCTTAGCAACTGCTATGGGATCCAGATGTTGAGGGGGCCCTTTGAGGTTCAGGAACATTGTACTTTTTTAAAGGGAAAAACAAGTTGGTGTTTTTAGCTACCTGGCTATTAGTATATGGTAATAGCCAGATAGCAGAAAGCAGCAAAAAAAAATCCTGTCAGGTAATATGGCCCCTAGTATATAGACAGGTTCTTATGGGGCCCAGTATATAGCCAGGTAGGTAATATGGCCCCTAGTATATAGCCAGGTAGGTAATATGGGGCCTAGTATATAGCCAGGTAGGTAATATGGGGCCCAGTATATAGTCAGACAGGTAACATGGGGCCCAGTGGTATACCCGACGGGTAACGGGGGCCCCAGTATATACCCCAGACAGATAATATGGGGCTCAGTATTGAAACAGGAAATATGGGGACAGTATATAGACAGGTAATATGGCTCCTAGTATATAGCCAATCTAGCTATATACTGGGCCCCATATTACCTGTCTGTCTATATACTGGGGGCCCTATTACCTGCCTAGCTGTATACTGGGGGACCTATTACCTGCCGCGTATATAGGGGGCCTATTACCCTATTACGGGGGGGTCTATTACCTGTCTACCCTAAGTGGACCTATCTGTCTTCCCTAAGTAGCCCTATCTGCCTGCCCTAAGTGGCTCCATCTACTTACCTACCTATTGGAAGAGGCCTTTACCGCACGGGGACTCTACCTACTTAATAGGAAGAGTCTGCCATTTACAAATTTTTTAAAGGTCTAATTACCTAAAAGAGCATTTTTCCCTATCCACCTGTCTAATCGGGGGGCTATTACACTGGGTGGTTCTTACCTACTGGTGGCACAAATGGGGGCCTAATCTACTGGGGACACTTTCATTGTTTTGAGTCTTACATGATTCTGCAGTAAATTCTGCAGAGACGAGTTATGGCCAGGAGAAGACATCATGAGGGCCTGGACTGGATGAAGAAAAAAAAAAAGAGAAAGACTTGTCAGAAAAGACGTCACCTGTGAGTCGCTAAATGTAACTGCCCTGTAATCACTTATAACATTGCAGAGCCTCTGTACATCTGTATCTACCACTATTTGGTCACTGTATGGTGGTAATAGTGTATAATGGTTTATATTCAGTAACAGTACAATGGTTTTTTAATCTATTAGGGTGGAAATATTGGTCAGGGTATGGGTTTATTTGGTTTGTATTTGTTGTGTTGGGTAGTGATGAGCGTTTTACGTTGACTATCGTCTGGGGGTCAAATTCGAAAATTGGCAATTATAAAGACGTTTCCGATAGTCGATAATAGATTATCCCCGATGACCATTAAAGTCAGGGAGGGGGAACAAAACCTTCATTTTTCCCAAACAGGGTGGGAAGGGGGGAATTAACATCCACAACAGTCAAATGGATACCTGCTATTTTCTTATGCAAACACATTAGGTTATAAAAGCCACAAAAAAAAAAGTCACAGCCATTCACTATCCCTGTCTTGCACCACAGCCTGACATTTAAAACCCTGCATCCCCCAAAAATTTAAAAAAAATCCCAAAAAGGCATATGTTTGAACCCATCTTTTACTTAAGGGAAATTTTGAATTCCCTGCCCTGGAATGCAGCATGACCCCAAACCTGATGCCCCAGATTAAAAAGTGCTGAAAAAAGGAGTCTTTGAACCCCCCATTTTAATTTCACGGGACATTGACTACCCTGTCCTGGCCCCATGACCCCCAAACCCGATGACCCAGATTTTAAAAAAGTGCCGAAAAGGGTCTTTGAACCACCATTTTGTTGAACTGGACATTGCTAATCTGTCCTGTACGCAAAAGGGGATATTAAACCTGTCTGACTCACAGTTTAAAAAAAGTGCAAGAAAAAGGAGTCTTTAAACCCCACCTTTTTTAGTTGAACTGGACATTGACTAATCTGTCCGTACCACAAAATGACCTTTAAAACCCTGTCTGACCCAAAAATTTAAAAAGGCGGAAATAGGGTCTTTAAACCCACCATTTTAGTTGAATGGACTTGTTTATTGTCCTGTACCACAAAATACCTTTAAAACCTGCGACCCACGATAAAAAAGTGCGGAAATAGGATCTTTAAACCCCCATTTTTGTTGAACTGGGAATTGACTATATCTGTCCTTACCGCAGAATGCCCATTAAACCTGTTGACCTCAGATTAAAAGTGCAAAAAAAGGAGTCTTGAACCCCCTTTTTTAGTTAACTGGACATTAACTATTCTTTCTGTACCGCAGAATGACCATTAAACCTGCTGCCCACAAAAAAAAAGTGCAAGAAAAAGGGGGTCTTTGAACCCACCATTTTAGTTAAAAGGACTTTGATTACTGCCTGTCCGCGAATGCATTAAACCTGTCTGACCCACAGGTTAAAAATGCCGGAAATAGGGTCTTTGAACCACCTTTTTAGTTGAAGGGGACTTGATAATATGTCCTGTCCCGCAGAATGCCTTTAAAATTTCTGACCCAAAATTTAAAAAAGTGCCGGAAATAGGAGTCTTTGAACACCATTTTGTTAAAACTGGACATTGATAATCTGTCCGGGGGCCACAGCATGGCCCCAAACCTGCTACCCCCAGATTTAAAAAGTCCCGGAAATGGGGAGTTTTTTAAAACCACCATTTTAGTTGAATTGGGCATTACTATATCTTTCCCTGTACAGCAAAATGACCTTTTAAACCTGTTGACCCACAGTTTAAAAAAAGTGCCGGAAATAGGGTCTTTAAACCTCTTTTTGTTAAAATGGACTTGACTAAACTGTCCTTTTCCGCAGAATGACCATTAAACCTGTCTGCCCCACAGATTAAAAGTGCCGAAAATAGGATTTTTTGAACCACCTTTTTATTTTTAAATGGACTTGATATATCTGTCCGTCCCCGAGATGCCATTAAACCTGTCGACCCACAGAAAAAAAAGGTGCGGGAAATTGGGTTTTTGAACCCCCTTTTTTAGTTGAATGAACTTTGACTAATCTGTCCTGTACCGCAAAGCCCAAAAAAAAACCGTCTGCCCCACAGTTTAAAAAAAGTGAAAAAAAAAGGAGTCTTTGAACACCATTTATTTTTGAACGGGCTTGACTATATCTGCCCTTACCGCAGAATGCCTTTAAAAACCTGTCTGACCCACGATTAAAAAGTGCGGAAATTGGAGTCTTTGAACCACCTTTTTTATTTTGAATGGCATTGACTTATCTTCCTGTCCGCAGAATGACCATTAAACCTGTCTGAACCCACAATTTAAAAAGTCCGGAAAAGGGTCTTTAACCCCATTTATTTTGAATTGGCATTGTATTTTGTCCTGTACCGCAGAATGACCTTTAAAACCTGTCTGCCCACAGATTAAAAAGTGCAAGAAAAAGGAGTTTTTGAACCCCCCTTTTAAGTTGAACGGGACTTTGACTTTCCCTGTCCGGGGCCACGCTACCCCCCAAACCTGCAGCCCCCGTTTTAAAAAGTCCCGGGGAAAAATAGAAAGTCTTTGAACCACCTTTTTTGTTGAAGGGAATTGACTTCCCTGTCCGTACCACAGCATGCCCCCCAAAAACCTGTTTGACCCACAGATCACAAAGGGGGCCTTTTCTTTTTGTACTTGACTGTCTTTTAATTTTTTTTTTGGTAACTACTTTGTTTACAGAATTTATTTGGGGAAAGTTTTATTTATGTTTTCATTATTATCTTTTTGCTTTTTTTTCAAGGTGATAACATCATCATACACCCTTCCCTGGGTTTTTAAAGGTATTTTTTTAAAAGTGGATGTGTTAATTCGTCCGCACCCCCCCAAAAGAATAAAAATTTTCCTAATCATCCCCAAAAACTCTTAGTTAGAAGACTTTTTGCCCCGGTTTTTGGGGTGATTCCGAAAATCAATTCAATGGTTTCTTTTTCCCCCAAAAATCCTTTTTAGTGATTAGGGAAGACTCCCCCGGAGATCAAATGATGCGCCCCTAGTACTCCCCGCCCCAGAAAAATTTTTAAACTCAAAATTTTGCCTTTTTTGCCAGCCCCGGACCCTTTTTGACATCTTAGCCCACAGAAATCCCTTTTTCAAAATTGATTTTTAAGGGAAATTTGAAAACTCTTTCCCGATTGCCCCTAACGGTGAGAGCCAGTGCTGCCCTCAGCCATCTGTTTAAAAAAAGGGGGTCCCCGCTGCCGGGCCAACTTTCTTTGGGGGCGGGAGAGCCCAGGGTAGTGGTATCTTTAACAGCAGGTTCCTGCCGGGCCGGAGTTACAGTGGGTGGGTGAGGCCCAGGCTGGCGTCCCTCATCTATTAACACGGTTTTAAAAATGCCCTTTTGAGCAGCAACGAAAGGTCGTGCTGAAGCAGGTGCGGAAGGGAAAAATGTGAGGTTTAAAAAAACCCCCAGCCTTTCAGTATACAGTCAAGACCCGGGGACGTTGCCCCTCCGTAGGGGCGGACCCTTTTTAGCTTCACTTGGGAAAAGTGGTGGTTGAAGTTTGTTCCACCCGGTGCCCTTTTTTTTTGGCACTTTTTTTCATTTTTTCTCAACGTGTGGAGGAAATGGTCTCTGTTCTTTTTTTCTTTGTCCGTGCTCCCTCTCCCTGCCTCTGAATAACCCACATCTGGGCAATTTTTTCCCGTACCCCCTTTTACAATTCAAAGGAATATTTTGTACCAGCTATTTTGTACATGCAAGTTTTTTAGTGTTTTAATTCTAGAAAAAAAACATTTTTAAAAAAAGGATGGAATCCCCCCAAGTCTTTGTTTTTTTCTTTTTAATTGTATTTAAAAGGGTTGTCTAATACAGGGATTGTAGCTATTTAAAAATCTTTCAAAAACAAGTCTTTTGCAAAAGGTGCCTTAACATGTCCTACCCATTCCTGTTTCTGACAGCCCATCCCCTTTGGCCCCCTCTTGACAATTGTGAAAGAACAAATGCTGTTAGAAAACCCATTTTTTTCAATGAAACTTTTGTCTAGCTGCATGTCCACAAAAGCCCCCAAAAATTAAAACATGACCCCTGGCCACTTTGACAATTGTAAGAACAAATTTTGTTAGAAACAACATTTTTTTTTATAATGGACCTGTAGTATTGCGAATTTCAAAGCAAAATGACCCCCAAAAAAATTTAAAAAAAAATTACCCCATTGTTTAAAAATGTGAGGGAGAAATGCCCCTTAGAAGCCCTTTTTGTTTCCCAAAGGACCATGATTTAGCTGTATCTCCGCACCATGACCCCAAAAAAAAATATAAAAATGACTCCACGGGGGGGCCCCCCCCACTGTTAAAAATTGTTTAGGGAGAAATGCCCCTTAAAAAACCACCAATTCTGTTCCAAAGGGGCCCTGGGTTAAGCTGTATCTCACAGCACCATGACCCCAAAAAATTATTTTAAAAAAAAAACCCCACAGCCCCTGTTGAAAATTTTGAGGGGAGAAATGGCCCCCTTAGAAGCCATTTCTGTTCCAAAGGACCATGATTTTGCTTATCTTACAGCAACATACCCCAAACCATTGACAAGCGAAAAATTCTAAAATGAAATGAGTAAAGGAATACGGTTTTGTTATGAAACCTTTCTGTCTTTTTCATCTCCTACAGAAAAAACCCGCAAAATGAACTGTTGGGGAATGAGAATAAAAAATTGCTGTAAAAATGTCATTTTAAAAAAAATTTTTTCAAGAGGACCATTTCTGTTTGAAGGGGGGAAAGTGAAGTAGACCGGCAACTAATGATGACCTCGGGAATTGGGGCCCCAACATCAGAATCGATGATTCATCTTTGAATTCAAACGATCCACATTTTCTGTGGAAAACCGGATCGTTGTTTAATATCCTCCAGCTGTGCTGAAGGTCCGTTCAGATATGATGCTGGCTGCTGGGCAGGACAACACCTCTATGGCGTGGCAAGCGAGCTCGGGCCATTCATCCATTTTGGATACCCAGAAGTTTATTGGGTCCGGAACAAATCCAAAAACATCGGTGTTGAGACGCAGATAGTCGTGCACCATGATCTTAAGCTGGTCTCTGTGTGTTGTATGTGTGCCCTGCATTGCATGCGTTTGGTGAGGTGGTAAATAAAGATTGCCAGAGGTCACCCATTAGGCTTCTGCCACCTTGCCTGCTGCCGCAACGGCTAATTAGCACTCTACTGCTGTCACGTCGCTGACGTTGTTCCACCGTGACATTTGAAGAATGTGAAGCAGACGCAACAGATGTCTCCAGTTGATCAATCAGCAAGGTCTCCGTTTCCTGCATTTTACTCACTAGTTGGGTGGGTGGAAGGAAAGTGCTGAGTTTTGTTTTGTAACGGGGATCCCGGAGGGTGGCCACCCAGTAACTGTTGTTCATTTTGATGGCCTTAACGTGAGGATCATGTTGGAGGAAATGGAGCATCCAAGCACTCATGTGAGAGATGGATTTCCCAAGCCTCTGGGTCGAGGGGCACTAGCAAACTGATCTTCCTCATCTTCCTCCTCCGCCTCAAATTCGCGCCAACCTCTTTCCAAGGCGGGGACGTCGGTAACGTCGGTGTACAGGAATACCTCCTCCTCCGCTTCCTCTGGCACGGCTTCAACACAGCCCTGACTTGCCTCAGATGATGCACCTTGAGAGCTGATGCCCCGCCTTGCACTAGCCCTGGACCCCGAACCACTGCCTAATGAAGACCGATGAAATTGTGAAGCTGACGGGCCTTGTGGATTCGATGGAGAGAAAGGCTCTGTGTCCGTCTCCTCCTCCATCGCTGATGGGAGCTGATGTTTCAGAGTGTCCAACGATCGTTCCAGAACTAAGATCACCACAATGCTCATGCTGACAAGGGCATTGTCTGCACTGACCATTTTGGTGGCTTCTTCAAAACTGGCAAGGATGGTGCAGAGCTCTTTCACCTGCCTCCACTCTCGGTGGCTCAACACCCCGAGGTCCGCACCGCTGCTTGTCAGGCCATGTGTCACTTCGTACTGCGTAATGGCATTGCACTGCTGCCACAATCTCTGGAGCATGAGGAGAGTGGAATTCCAGCGTGTTGCCACGTCAACAATGAGACGGTTGACGGGGAGGCCGAGCTGACGCTGCAACGCAGCCAGGCGGGACGAAGCAGGGTGCGAACGGCGGAAGTGCGAACTCAGACCTCGAGCCTTCCTCAGCAGGCAGTCCAGACCCGGGTAGCTCTTTAGAAATTTCTGGACGACGAGGTTCATGACATGTGCCAAGCAAGGGATGTGCTCCAGCCTACCAATCTTAAGGGGGGCCAGCAGATTTCGCCCATTATCGCACACCACCTTGCCTGGCACAAGGTTCTTGTCACCCAGCCAGTCTCGTTGCGGAGAGCCGTCCACAGCTTCTGACCTGGGTGTGGACGGTCTCCAAGGCAGATTAATTTCAACATGGCCTGGTTTCTCTGGGCCTGTGATGCCACCAGAGGACCTTGGGGGAAAGATCCCTGCACCATCCCTGCGCTTTTGAAGAGCGCGCGCTGAGCCTGAGCACCACCATCACCACAAGAGACATCCACCGAGCTCACCCAGTGAGCTGTCACAGAGATATAGTGGCCTTGGCCGTGCTTACTAGTCCATGTGTCGGTGGTCAGATGGACTTTTCTGGACACAGATGCAGACAACGCGCTTGAAATTTTAGATGACACGTGGCTGGCCAGGGCAGGGACGGCTTTTCTGGCAAAGAAATGCCTGCTCGGCATCTGGTATTGGGGGCAGGCAAGGGCCATGATGTGGTGGAACCCATCTGTGTCCACCAGACAGAAAGGCAACATTTCCAAGGCCAAAAGCCTGGCAATGCCGACATTCAGGCTTTTGGCTTTGGGATGGTTTGGGTTAAAGTGTTTCTTCTGCTCCCAAACCTGGAAGACAGAAGGCTGGCTGCTAGACTGGCCGCTGTACGGCGTGCAGGTCGTCAAACTGGCGGAAGGAGAAGGGGTAGGATGGGTCTCTGGTGGTGCTGGTGGTACTCAGGCGACGGTGGAGGCTGAAGCGGAGGCTGATCCCTGATCATGACTCTGAGAGACATGGGCAGCTGAGGAACGCTTGGTGGTGGCGGAGGAGGAGGAGGCAGAGACAGAGGGTGTGACAGTGGTTGGAAGCCCGGCGTCGGTCTGGCCTTTTTTGGCCAAGTGTTGCCTCCATTTCAACTCATGCATTCGCTGCATGTGACTAGACATGTTGGTGGTGGTTAAACACCTAAGATTCTTACCTCTACTTATGCGTTTACGGCAAAGGTGGTATATGACATCGCTGGGTGAATCAGAGGCTTGCTCAAAGAAGGCACAAGCTTGAGAGGTCCTGGACCTTTTTGACGGCAATAAGCCTCTATCAACAAAGCTGGACTGCGCCAAAGTGAAAAAACACGTATCTGAAATGTATACGGATAATAAACGGTATTTTTTGCACCTAAAAATACACCTGCGGTGACGACAAAATTGCTGTATTCAAATTTAAGTGCAAGGTGCCTCTATCAACAAAGCTGGACTGTGCCAAAGTGAAAAAACACGTATCTGAAATGTATACGGATAATAAACTGTATTTTTTGCACCTAAAAATACACCTGCGGTGACGACAAAATTGCTGTATTCAAATTTAAGTGCAAGGTGCCTCTATCAACAAAGCTGGACTGGGCAAAAGTGAAAAAACACCTATCTGAAATGTATACGGATAATAAACAGTATTTTTTGCACCTAAAAATACACCTGCGGTGACGACAAAATTGCTGTATTCAAATTTAAGTGCAAGGTGCCTCTATCAACAAAGCTGGACTGGGCAAAAGTGAAAAAACACCTATCTGAAATGTATACGGATAATAAAAGTGGAGTTTTGCACCTATCAAATACACCTGCGGTGACGACAAAATTGCTGTATTCAAATTTAAGTGCAAGGTGCCTCTATCAACAAAGCTGGACTGGGCAAAAGTGAAAAAAACACCTATCTGAAATGTATACGGATAATAAAAGTGGAGTTTTGCACCTATCAAATACACCTGCGGTGACGACAAAATTTCTGTATTCAAATTTAAGTGCAAGGTGCCTCTATCAACAAAGCTGGACTGCGCAAAAGTGAAAAAACACCTATCTGAAATGTATACGGATAATAAACGGTATTTTTTGCACCTAAAAATACACCTGCGGTGACAACAAAATTGCTGTATTCAAATTTAAGTGCAAGGTGCCTCTATCAACAAAGCTGGACTGCGCCAAAGTGAAAAAACACGTATCTGAAATGTATACGGATAATAAAAGGTATTTTTTGCACCTAAAAATACACCTGCGGTGACGACAAAATTGCTGTATTCAAATTTAAGTGCAAGGTGCCTCTATCAACAAAGCTGGACTGGGCAAAAGTGAAAAAACACCTATCTGAAATGTATACAGATAATAAAAGTGGAGGTTTGCACCTAGCAAATACATCTGCAGTTACTAGAAAAGATCTGTATCCTAATATGTTCAGGCTGCCCAACATACAAGTAATATTTAAACAGAAAACTGTTAATAAAAAGCCATTGCAATGCAATGTCTAAACAAAGTCTGGGCTGCACAATATCCACTATCCTTTAAAGAGCTTGTCTGTGTTCGCCCGCGGCCCCCCCCCCCCCAGCTCCCTCCGTGACTTTACAGGGCTAGATGCTCCTTTAAAATTCTCAGCCTAACTACCTAAAATCTGCTAATCTCTATTCTTCCTTAGTCCTATTGTTCATAGCTAAAAGCATAGCTGTCTGTGTGAACAAATAGAACAATTTCGTTGAGCTGTTTGCTGAGCTGTTTGGACAGAGGCCGAGCACACGTCCTACTCCTATGAGACCCTGACACACACTGATAATGAACAGGAAGGGCGGTTCTATTTAAAACGAGGTCATGTGATTTTTCCAGCCAATCGCAACCATACACATCCCAGTCATGACGTCGCACACACAGCTCACCCTGCTATATACTGTAAGCTGAGTTGCTGGCCGCCAAAATGACAGAAAGCGCCAAAAATGGCGCGATATTAATAGGTTATGCGCAGATTTTCACCTAAATTATCGCGTGATCTATAAAATCCGATCAACATAAAAAAACAACTTTGTCGATAATAATCGCTCAACACTAGTTGTTGGTATTATTGGTCTTAATATATTGATTTTCTCAGTAACAGTATAATGGTATTAGTCACTATATGGTAGTAATATATGAAATATTCTTTGGTCCTTGTATATTGTTGTTATTGGTATTATTGATCTTGCTTTACTGGTTTGGTCAGTATCATTATGGTGATAATGTGGCCCTTGTATACATACGGACCCGCAGAATACAGATAAGTCAATAAACTGTTCGAAATAAATTCCACCAACAAAACCCATAACCCAAAAGCCACAATTGCATATTTTTTCCTGTACACCCCACACCATTGTTTTTTATTTTGTGCGGGGGGGGGGGCAGAGGGAACAGATGCTTTGGCTGTATAACGTTTTTCTTTGGCCCCATTTGAAATGTATTTTCTTCCATTAGACAATTCCCTTTAATAGAAATAATTTTCTGCAGTGTAGACATCTGTCAAATCAAGTAGGGAACCTGTTGTTGAAAAGTATTGGTCCACAGTCCACAGACTGAAGTTTTGCACCCGGGCCCATGAGTCACTAGCTACGCCCCTGTTCAGGAGCACACTTAAAACTATGAGTGTTAGAAGTTTGCCTGAGCATACAGGGTAGCATGTTCCATAGAACTGTTACAGCACATCTGAAGTCTCGGGACATGAGAGATTCAGCATTTAATAGAAGATCAGGTGCGTTGCTAGGGTCCCAAAACATCTGGGGCCCGGGCCCTTACGTTTTTTTGGGTAGGGCTGGGTGCACACGCCATTTTTCAAGCCACATTGTGAGCTATGGATGTGTTTTTACAGAGAAAAAACTTCTGTTCCTGTCACAAATTTTCTGCACATTCCACATAGATCCCGTCCATCTCCTCAGCAGTCTCTGAAAATCAGAGCTGACAAATTTTCATTTTCAAAACCTCTCACCTTTGTATGACAGTGTAATACCTAACAAATAAGTCAACAAATAATCCACCTATACATGGACCAAATATACCAGACAACTCATTGTTACTAAAAAAACATACAAAACCAAGACACAAAACTATTACTACTTAAGGTTCAAATAATTCTGCCAGACCCTGACAAATGCGATCACCACATGTGACATTTGTACATATACCACCGCCATACAGTGTCCAGATAGTGGTAGATACTAGTTGTATGTAGGCTCAGCAGAAATATAAGTGATTACACTGCAGTTACATTTAGTGACTCACAGGAGAGGTCTCTGAAGAGTTGTTCTTTTTCTTCTTCTTCTCCATCTGTCCCAGACGCCATGACGTCTTCTACCGTCCACAGTTTTCACTGTAGAATTTACAAAACAAACATCTTAGACTCCTCATTTTATCAGCACTTCTCTACAAATTCCTATCTCTATACAAAATCCCCATCTATAGTGCCCCAAATGGTAATAAATAAATATTTGCCCCCTGTAGCCAGGTAGTAGCCCACTGTAGCCAGGTTGTAGCCCCCTTTAGCCAAGTAGTTGGTCCCTCTAGCCAGGTTACTGCTCCCTTTAGGCAGTAATATGCCCCTGTATCCAGGTTACTGCCCCCTGTAGCCAGGTTATTAGCCCCCTTAGCCAGTAATATGCCTCATTTAGCCAGGTTACTGTGCCCCCTTTAGCCAGTAATATGCTCCTCTTAGCTAGTAATATGCTCCCCTTAGCCAGGTTATATGCCCCCTTAGCCAGGTTATATGCCCCCTTAGCCAGAATATGCCCCCTTTAGCCAGGTAATATGCCCCCTTTAGCCAGTAATATGCTCCTCTTAGCTAGTAATATGCTCCCCTTAGCCAGGTTATATGCCCCCTTAGCCAGGTTATATGCCTCCTTAGCCAGTAATATGCCCCCTCAGCCAGTAATATGTCCCCTCAGCCAGTAATATGTCCCCTCAGCCATTGATATGCCCCCTCAGCCAATAATATGCCCCCTCAGCCAGTAATATGCCCCCTCAGCCATTTATATGCCCCCTCAGCCAATAATATGCCCCCTCAGCCAGTAATATTCCCCCTTAGACGATAATATGCCCCCTCAGCTAGTAATATGCCCCCTCAGCCAGTAATATGCCCCCTCAGCCAGTAATATGCCCCCTCATCCAATAATATGCCCCCTACAGCCAGTAATATGCCCCCATAGCCAGTAATATGCCCCCATAGCCAGTAATATGCCCCCTCAGCCATTAATATGCCCCCTCAGCCAGTAATATGGCCCCTCAGCCCATAATATGCCCCCTCAGCCAGTAATATGCCCCCTTAGCCAATAATATGCCCCCTAAGCCAGTAATATGCCCCCTCAGCCAGTAATATGCCCCTCAGCCAATAATATGCCCCATCAGCTAGTAATATGCCCCCTCAGCCACTAATATTCCCCCGCAGGCACTAATATGTCCCCTAAAGCCAATAATATGCCCCCAACCCAGTAATATGCCCCCCATAGCCAGTAATATGCCTCCTCAGCCAGAATTGCATGTCAATTCTTTTCAAGACGGAGCCAAGCTGCGCTTTTGAAACACGCATCGGTGATCCCTCATGTGAACGCCGCTGCGTGTTCATCATAGCGAGCAGTGATAATCTCACTGCTAATTGTTTAGATCCGTCTTGGGGACCGATAGAGCGGACCCCAAAACGGACCCTAAAAGCCCTTGTAACACGGAGTGAAAACTCCGTGTGAAAGAGCCCTAATAGTCCCTCCTCAGTAGTCTTGACATGTTTCGATCCTCCCTAATAATAAGTAGATCTACTCAGGGGACAAATGATAGGGAAATAGAAGGACAAGTAGATAGATATACAAAAGTGAAGATACATCAACTAAAAGATTTTCAACTGATGCAAGATATAACTAGATGCAAAAAATGTACATGATCAAAGATTACAGCATCCTCAACTCTCATAACAGATGCAGAATATGTATGGATATCAACAATGTGCAATATGGTCAACAATGTACAACAAATGGCTCATGCAGACATCAGAGTCAATCCTTCAATCAGCTCTATACCGCTTAGACTATGCTAATAATGACAGTCCCATATGCCCTGAATGGATCATTACACATTCAAAAGAAGTAATAAAATGTCTTATCTCATCTTCAATGTTTTTAGAATGGCCATCTGACCTGGATATGACTCAAAGCTGAAGTCATAATGTCTGGTCCCAACATTAGCCAAATCGCCATATGTAAAGGTGTTTGAGCCATGGGCAATGCTACACCGACAAGTGTCCTGTATTTTTAGGGTATTTAGCCACCCTAGGAAATATTAGGGTTAGTACCCATGTTTTTGCCATGAACAAATTGTTGTCCCATTTTCTCTCATTCAACATCTGTATTTTATGGGGATACATTATTCGGTATATTTTAAATTTAGTCATTAAAGGTTACATTTTATGATTTTCCCCTACTGGTATAGATTTACATATGTGAGTGAACCTTTTATATAGTCGTTGAAACCTGTTGGCAATTGTCAGAACTGGTCTATACTAAGTAATGGACACACAGGAGCACCTCTGACTACAGTTAGTATATGTGTAGCTGTGACTTGAAACAAGCTGAATATCTTTGTGCCTATCACATGACCAAACAGTTATTAAAGGGGTTTTCTCACAAAACTGTTTCAATGAGTCACAAGCATGTTATACTCACTCTGTCTCCTCAGGCTGTGAGTGGTTCTATAGCAGTGATTCAGCTTCTAGCTGAGCTATAACTCTGAGACAAGTACAGGATAGGTTATTTCTTATTAAACAAAGGTACATGTGCTATGAGTCCTGAAAACAATAGCTTCTGTAAACAGCTAATCTTGTTAGAGATAATAAGTTTTTCACCTGACAGAGAATGAGCTTCTATGGGGTTATGCAACATCCCTGCTCTAAGCTCTCTCCTCTAATAAGATAACAGAGTTATGATCTGGTAAGACTGGTAACCATAGAAATTTGTATGCACCCAGACCACATAAAATGCCTCTTATCTTGTGACTAAAGTAAAATTAACAATGCAATCTATTCAGAAAAAATCTTTAATTACATGTCCCTTTATGTTGAAAGCTAATCACTAAATAATCAATAACTAATCAGAGATCACATTCAGTGAAATATAGTGCTACTTTTTAACAGCAATATAAAATATTTCTCACTGCAGATGTGACCTATAAAACTTCAGCTGGGTGAGGCACCTTTTCTAAATAATCAGTCATTAAATTTGGCTTTGGACTAAACCAAGGAGTGTAAAACAAAACCACACAAAAAATGGGACATTACTTACTCAAAAACCACTGCAATTTTTGGGGCATATTCACAGCTCAATGGCTGGACTAGACTGGACCCAGCAGCAGGCATCTCTAGCCTATATGCTACCTGGGAGAAATTGACAGGTGCAGCTAATTGCTGAGAAGCAGCTCACATCCCCCACTGCTAGGGGAAAAGTTAGATGATAAAAATTGCACATTAGTTTAATCCCTGTTCACACCAACATGCAGAAAAGCCACAGTATAATGCATGGGGAGATTGCACAAATCCAAAAATACCAATAAAACAACCACGCACCCACTCTCATTGCATGAGGGGGGTGGTTGCTGGTACTACAGTTGCATATAACTAAGGCGCTACAGAAGGGTGCCAAAACTACCGCTCCGTGTGGTGCACCATGCTGGCTTACAACCTATGAGTGACACCCATACTATTAGATTAGGTGGGCTGCACAGCACATTCTGGGTGTCTAACACAAAAGACAGACACCCTCCATTTTCTGTTGTAATCTTTTTACTATTTATATAGTAAAAAATATTTTGGGGTTAGTTTTACTTTCTATGGCTTTATGTCTTTTTGTTTGTCTTTAGTTTTGCTGCCTTTAGCATTATTTTATATATTTTATTTTTTTCCTTATGGTTTTTTAGTACCTTCTCACTACCCACCTGTTTAAGTATCTGAAACACTTTATTTTTGTTATTTATTGCCTCCTTTACATCTCTGTTGATCCACATTGTTTTTTTCCTGTTTCTAATTATTTGATTACCATAAGGTATGTACCTCTCACAGTTGGCGCTTAAGATGTTTTTAAAGATCTCCCATTTATTATTTGTTCTGCTATTTTTAAACACCTTGTCCCAATCCATACGGTTTAGGGCCTCCCTAAGCAGAATAAAATTAACCTTCCTAAAATTCAGTGTTTTTGTGGCTCCTTGACAACAATTTCTATTGAAGGATAAATGAAAATTTATTATATCATGGTCACTATTTCCTAGGTGCCCTCCAACCTGAACCTTTGTTACTCTGTCTATTAGGTCTATTAGTGAATATTAGGTCTAGAAGGGTCTTTCTTCCAGGTGGTTCCTGTTCCATTTGGGAAAGGTAATTATCTTTAGTTATTGACAAAAACCTGTTTCCTTTATGAGAGCTACAGGTTTCAGTTTCCCAATTTATGTCTGGATAGTTAAAGTCGCCCATAACAACAACCTCATTCTGATTATCGTCTATTTGCCTGAGGATTACATCCTTCATGGGTTCTGTTATATTTGGGGGCCTATAGCAGACTCCTATTAGAATTATATCATTGTTATTGCCCCCATGTACACTCACCGGCCACTTTATTAGGTACACCATGCTAGTAATGGGTTGGACCCCCTTTTGCCTTCAGAACTGCCTCAATTCTTCGTGGCATAGATTCCACAAGGTGTTGCAACGATGCTCAATTGGTACCAAGGGGCCCAAAGAGTGCCAATAAAATATTCCCCACACCATGACACCACCACTACCAGCCTGAACCGTTGATACAAGGCAGGATGGATCCATGCTTTCATGTTGTTGACGCCAAATTCTGACCCTACCATCCGAATGTCGCAGCAGAAATCAAGACTCAGCAGACCAGGCAACGTTTTTCCAATCTTCTACTGTCCAATTTCGATGAGCTTGGGCAAATTGGAGCCTCAGTTTCCTGTTCTTAGCTGAAAGGAGTGGCACCCGGTGTGGTCTTCTGCTGCTGTAGCCCATCTGCCTCAAAGTTCGCCGTACTGTGCGTTCAGAGATACTCTTCTGCCTACCTTGGTTGTAACGGGTGGCTCTTTGAGTCACTGTTGCCTTTCTATCAGCTCGAACCATTCTCCTTTGACCTCTGGCATCAACAAGGCATTTCCGCCCACAGGACTGCCGCTCACTGGATGTTTTTTCTTTTTCGGACCATTCTCTGTAAACCCTAGAGATGGTTGTGCGTGAAAATCCCAGGAGATCAGCAGTTTCTGAAATACTCAGACCAGCCCTTCTGGCACCAACAACCATGCCACGTTCAAAGGCACTCAAATCACCTTTCTTCCCCATACTGATGCTCGGTTTGAACTGCAGGAGATTGTCTTGACCATGTCTACATGCCTAAATGCACTGAGTTGCCGCCATGTGATTGGCTGATTAGAAATTAAGTGTTAACGAGCAGTTGGACAGGTGTACCTAATAAAGTGGCCGGTGAGTGTATATCTACTGTAGAGATTAGCTCAAACAATAGCAGTCTCTTCCAAGGTAAATCACTGCAAACTTTAACTCTCTCTTCTCTCATTCTTCTATTTTCATGTTTTTTATTCTGTTCCCTTATCTATCTTCTATTTTCACTCTCTCTCTTCCCCCCTTCCTTTCCCCTCCCCTTCTTCCCTTTTTAATACTATTTGCTTGTAGTTAAATTTTTTGATTCAACGCACAGAGCGTTACGACTTCCCAACCTGGATGATCCTCGTCCTAGAGACGTGATTTGTAGAGTGCACTTTTTTGCCGTAAAGGAGGACATTCTCTACGAAGCACGGTGGCGCAAATCGGTGGTGTATCAAGGCACTCCTATAAGAATTTTGCAGGTCTTATGCAGACTCACCCTGGCCCAAAGAGCCACCCTTAGGCCCTTTTCTGGATATTCTTAGAGATCGGGACATTCCTTTTCATTGGGGGTACCCTTTTGCCCTGTTCATCCGTATGGACAAACAAACCCTCGTTATTCGTTCTCCGGAGGATTTCCCACAGGTTCTACAAGCACGAGCACTCAACATTACGGACATTTCATTCCAAGAATGGCCCACACTGTTTACCCTCTCTGGCAAGGGACCGTTACATAAAAGGGGCTCGCAGGACACCCCATCTGGTTCCACCATTTTGCCCCCCCCCCCCCC
>JAODAL010037851.1:0-39911 GCA_025379985.1 Phyllomedusa bahiana | reverse complement strand
AGGGTGGGGGACAGGTTGAAATTTTCTGGGGGATAAGTTGATGTGGGGAAAGGGGTGGAAACTTGGGGATAAATGACTGGGGAAGGGGGTGGGGGGAACTATAAGTTGACTTGGGGGGGGGGACGGGGTAAAAACCTTTTTCTGGAGACTAAGTTGCTGGAGGGAGGGGACGGTTGGAACCTTTTGGAGAAATTCATTTTGGGGTTGTGAGGGGGGACAGGTGTGAGTCTCGGGGAAAAATTTTACTTTGGGATGTGGGGGGAAAGGGGGTTGGAGTTTTGCGGAGACTAAGTATGGACTGTGGGGGAGGCAGGTGTGACACCTCGGGGGGGACTTACATTTGGGGGGATGTGGGGGGGACGGTGTGACGCTTTGCTGGAAAAGGGTGAGGGGGGGGGGGGGGGGGTTGTGGGAATAATTAGGGGGGACGTGGGGGGGGGGGGACAGTGTGACAACTCTATGGGGGGGACTAAGTTGACTGTGAGGGAAAAAAGGGGGTGAAACCCCTTTGGGACTAAGTGTGATTGAGGGGGGACAGGTTGTGACCCCTTTTTGGGGGGGGGACTATTGATAGGGTGTGGGAAATGGGGGGGTTTCTTCTACTTGGAGGGACTACAAGTATGATTGTGGAGGGGAGGGATTTAGGTTGTGATAAGGGGGGGGACTCTTACTGGGGAGGGGGAGGGGGGGAGGGGGGAACTACAGTTATGGGGGGGGGGGGGGTGGGGACTGTGAGGGGGAGGGAGCATTTAGGTGTGGGAGGTGACTTTATTGGGTGAACTTTACAGTATGGACTGTGAAGGGGTGGGGGGGGGACAGGCTTTGACGTGGGGGGGGTGACGCTGCTGGAGTTGACTACAGGTAGGGACTGTTGGGGAGGGAAAGGGGGGAGGAGGGGACAGGGTTGTGGAACGGGGGGGGGGACCTTTCCCCTGCTTTGAAGTCTACGAGGTTGTTGGGGGGGTGGGACTGAGGGGAGGAATAGGTGTGGACGGGGACTCTTTTACTGGAGGGGGGGGGGTTGGGAATACACTGATGACTGGATGGGAGGAATAGGGTAGGGTTGTTGGACTCTACTGGGAAGGGGACTTACAGTTATGAACTGTGTAAGGGCGTGGGAAAGGTGTTGGACGGGGGTGGGGGAACTTTGCTGGATTACGTGTTAATAGTGTGTTGACTGTTGGAGGGGGAGGACTGTTGTGGAACGGGAGCTCTTGCTGGAATACTTTATCCAGTGATGGCGGGGGACTGGAGGGGGTGGAACCACGGTGTTGTGTGACGTGACTCTGGCCTGGGAAGGGTTCTTATTCAGTATGAATTGGAGGGGAGGATAGGTGTGATGACGACACCTTTACTACTGGAAGGGGGGGGGGGGGGGGGGACTACAGTATTGGGACTGAGGGAGGGATAGGTTGTTGAATATGGGGGACTCTACCTGGGATTGGGGGGACTACAGAAAATGGGGGGGGGACTGGTGAGGGGGGGGAGGGGGGGGGGGGGACAGGTGTGTTGGGACTCTGCTGGGGAGGAAAAATTAAAAATCAAGTACTTGGTTACAGGTATGACTGTTGGGAGGGACGGGAAACTGGGTGTGGACAAAAAAATACTCTTTACTGGAGTGGGGGGGGACTCATATCCAGTTCTATGGGGGGGTGACTTGAGGGGGGAGGGGAAAAACAGGTTTGTTGGTGGGAACCTCTTTGGCTGGAGGGGGGAGTCTTTAACAAATATGGGGTTGGACACTTGGAGGGGGAGGATAGGGTGTTAAAACGGGGACCCCTTCCTTACTGGAGGGGGACTGACAGGTATGGGGGGGGGAATGGGAGGAGGAGGGATAGGTGTGTAACCGGGGGGGGGGGGGGGGGACTTCTCTAAAATTGATTACTTACCAGTCTATGGGACTGTTGGAGGGGTGGGGGGGACAGGGGTGTGGACAACCCCCCTTCTGCTGGAGGGGGGGGGGGGGGGCGGGGGGGGACTACAGTTTGACTGTGAGGGGAGAGAGAGAACAGGAATGTGGACGGGGGGGAACTCTGCGGGGAAGGGGGAGACTATAAGTGTGGGGGACTGTGGAGGGGAAGGGAAACAAATGTGACGGAGTTCGGCCTGGGGGAGGGGTTTGGGTGGGGGGGGGGGGGGACTGTATAGTGTGGACGTTGGAGGTATTTGGAGGGGGACAGGGGTGTGGAGACAGAGAGACCCTTCTAACTGGAGGGGGGATGACTATCAGTGTGACTGTGGAGGGAGGGGGGGGGACAGGTTGTGGGGACGACTCCCTCTGCTGGAGACGAAGTATGACTGTGAGGGGGGAGGAACCGTGAAGCGTTGGACGACTTGGCTGGAGTGTGGGGGGGGGGGGGGGGACTTAATTAAGTTGTGACTGTGGGGGGTGTGGGGGGGGGGGGTGACAGTTTGTGGGTGGCGACTCTGGCTGGAATCAACTACGTATGGAATGAGGGGGTGGGGGGTGGGAACCAGGGTTTGTGTGTGACGGGGGACTCTGCTGGAGTCTACAAGTGTGTGGGGACTGGAAGGAGGGATAAGTGTTGGACGGACCTCTGGTGGGTGGACTACTTGTTGAGGACTGTGAAAGGGGGGGGGGGGGGGAAACGGGGTGTGTGGACGGGAGCCTGCTGGAAGGGGGGGTACTATAAGTGTGGACGTGTTGGAGGGGAGGTAGGGGAACAGGGTGGGTTGACGGGGACTGGCTGGGGGAGACTATTAGTATGAATGGTGAGTGAGGGGGGGGGGTGGGGGGGAACAGGTTGTGGACGGGTGAGAGAACTGTGTGGGGGGGGGAGGGTGGACTCTCTACTGGGGAGGATTACAGTATGGGACTGTGGAGGGAGGAACCAGGACAGGGTGTGACGGGGGGAGCTCTCCCACTGGAAGGGGGGGACTTAACAAGTTATGGGACTGGAGGGGAGGGGGGGGGACAGGGGTGTGTTGACGACTCTTTGCTTTGGTGTGTCTACAGTATGACTGAGGGTGGGATTTTTAGGTTGTGTTGGACGGTACTTTCTTACTGGAAGGGGGATTACTGTATGACTGAGGGAGGATTCGCGGTGTTGGATGGGGGACTTCTTTAATTGGATTACTACTCCAGTATTGTGTGGGGGACTATGTGAGGGGTGGGGGTGAGGAGAGGTGTGGACCAAAATCCCTTCTGCTGGGAGGGGGGGGGGGGACTTTTTAAAGTGTGGACTGTGAGGGGAGGACGGTTTTGGGGGGACTAACCCTCTACTGGGAGGACTACGAGTGTGGGGAACTGTGATGGAGGGAGGGGGGGGAACAGGTGGTTGGGGGGGGGAACAAAACCCTCTACTGGAGGGGTGGAAATCATTTAGTGGTAGTGAGGGTCTGTGAGGAGGAGGTGACCAGGGTTGTGACTAAACTTCTGCTGGAGGGGGACTACAGTATGGACTTGTGGAGGGTGGGAGGAAGGGGTTGTGACGGGGGGGGGAACATCTACTGGGGAAAAGGGAACTATATGTGTGGGAATGTTGGGAGGGGAAGGGGGGGACAGGTGTGACCAACCCTCTACTGGGGAGGAACTACAGTGTGGTGTGGACTGTTGGAGGGAGGGGAAACAGGGGTGTTGGAGGTCTCTGACTGGGAGGTGGGGGGGGGACTTACAGTATTTGACTGTGAGGGGGGGGGGGGGGGGACATGGGTGCTTGTGAGGACTTTTGCTGCTGGAGGTCTATAGTTGGTGACTGTGAAAGGGGGAGGACCCCAGCTTGTTGACGGGGGACTCCTCTGCCTGGGGAAAGCTTTTAACCTAATGAGTAGGGGGGAGGTGGGGGGGGGGGAACAGTGTGACGACTCTTTACTGGAGTGGGGTGAAAGCTTTACTGTATGGGGGAGCTGGGAAGGTGAGCGATAGGTTGGTGGGCCAGGGCACTACCTCTAAACTGGGGAGGTGGGGGGACTTTAACAGGATGGGGGGGGACTGGAGCGGGGAGGGGGGGATAAGGGGGTGTGAGAACTTTTCTTACTGGGAGGGGGTAACTTTAACCAAGTATGGGACACTGTGGAGGGAGGAGTAGGGTTTGTGTGATGGGGGGGGGAACTCTTACTGGAGAGGGGGGGTGGACTAAACGGTATGGGGACTGTGGAGGGGGAGGATAGGTGTGAATGGTGACTCTATGGGAGAGACTAACAAGTATGGGGGGGGGGGGGGGGGGGGGGGGGGGGGGGCTGTAGAGGGAGGGCTTGTAGGGTTTTAGTGATGACTCTACTGGACGGGGGGTGGAACTACAGTTATGGAACTGTGGAGGGGGGAGGGAAAACAGGCGTGGAGGGGGGGGACCTTTACAGGAAGGGGGGGGACTGTGAGGGGGGGGGGGGATCAGGTTGGTGGGACGGGGGGGGGTGTGGGGTACTCTGCGGAGTCTTACAGTTTATTGGGGGGGGGGGGGACTGGAGGGAGGATTAGGTTGGGTTTGGACGACTCTTTAACCTGGTGAGGGACTTACCCCTCTGGTTTAGGACTGGGAGGGGGGAGGGGGGGATAAGGGTTGTGGGAATGGACTCATATACTGGTAGACTAACTATAATGGACTCTGTTTGGAGGGGTGGGGAACAGGGTGTGGGGAACAACTTCATTTGCTGGATTACTATAGGGTGGACTATGTCTGGAGGGGGAGGGGAAACAGTTGGTGGGACACTTTCTGCTTGGGGGGAAACTTACAGTTATGGACTGGAGGGGGTATGGGGAACACTGGTGTGGACGGGGTGGGGGGGGGTTGGGGACCTTTCTGCTTGGGAGTCTTAACAGTATTGGGATTGATGGGGGAGGATAGGTGGTAGAAGACTTCTTTACTGGGAGGGGGTGGGGGAAACAGTACAGTTAATTGGACTGTGAGGGGAGGGGGCAAATGAGGTGTGATGACATTCTAATGTAGGGGACTAGCAGTATGGGGGGACTGTTGAGGGGGAGGGATAGGTGTTGGATGGAACTCTACTGGGATGGGAACTAACAGTATCTGGGGGGACCTTGTGAGGGTAGGGGATAGGTGTGGGTGGACTCTACTGGGGAAGAAAAAAACTACAGATGACTTGGTGGGGGAGGGGACAGGCGGGTTGACGACTTGCTGGGCTGGGAGATCTTGTAACGTTTAGTGGACCGCTGTACGAGGGGGAGGGACGACTTGTGTCGGGGGGGGGGGCTCTGGCTGGAGGATGGAGGGACTATAGTATGTGACTGTGGGGGAGGGGGACAGGGTTGTTGACGGATTCTGCTGGGAGGGGGGGGAAATATAGGTAATGGGGAGCTGGAGGGGGGAGGACAGGTGTGACGACTCTGCTGGAGAGAGCCTGCAAGTAATGGGACAAAGTGAGTGGGGGGGGAAGGGTGTGGAGCCGCGACTCTGGGGCTGGAAGGGACTATAGTGGTGATCTGTGGGGGGGAGGGGGTAAAGGGTTTGTGACGGGGGGGGGACTCTCTACTTGGGGGAGGGGGGGGGGGTGGGGAGTCTACGAGGGTATGGGGGGGGACTGAGGGGACGTACATGGTTTGCTGGTATGTGGGACGACTCTTGCTGTAGTCCTACAGGGTGTGACTGGGAGGGGGGGGAGGTTAGTGTGACGGACTTCTATTGGGAGGAGACTTACAGTATGAGTAGTGAGGGAGGATTTAGGTTTCGTTGAATTTACTTAATGTTTAGGGGACTTTACAAGTGAGGGGGGGGACTGTGAGGGGAAGTGGAAGGATAGGTTGTTTGTGATTGTGGGGGCGGGGGGGGAGATGACTTGTTTCTTTAGTGGGAAAGTGGGGGACTAACAGTAATGGGGAAACTGTTGAGGGGGTGCGGGGTGGTGGGGGGGCAAGGGCGTTTGACGGGTGGGGGACTGCTGGGAGAACATAAACAGGTAGGACTGTGAGGCGGGTGGGGGACAGGTGTTTTGGACAAACTGGCTGGGGGAGAGGACTAACAGTATGGGGGGACCTGAGGAGGGATAGGTGGTGTGACGGGGGGACTCTAATGGGAGGGGGACTAGAGTTTATGGGGACTGGTGTGGGCTGTAAAGTAGAGGGTTGGTGACAAGAACTGGTGCTGGGGGTGGGGAGGGGACTACAGTATTGGGACTGGTGAGGTGAGGAAGAATAGGTGTGACGGGGGACCTCTAATTGGGAGTTGGGGACTACAGGTATTACTGTAGGAGGGATATTGTGACTGAACTCTTTTACTGGAGAGGGGAGGACTACAGGGAATGACTTGTTTGGGAGTGGTGGGGACAGGGTGTCGAACTCTGCTGGGGAGGGGGGGGACTACTGTTATGACTGAGGGGAGTAGAAAGGGGAACAGGTGTGACGGGAACTGCTGGAGACTACAGTGCATGTAGTGAGGGGAGGGACCCAAGTTGTGGAACGGGGGACTAGGCTGATGGGGGGACTTTACAGTTTTTAGGGGGGGGGATTGGGGGTGGGAAAGGTGTGGACGGACTCTTGCTGGATTTTTCTACAGTTTTATGGACTGTGGAGGAGTGAGGAGGGTGGGGACAAGGTTGGGACGGGACGCATGCTGGGGGAGACCTACAAGTGTCGTGTGACTGTTGAGGAGGAGGGGGGGGGGGGACAGGGGTGTTTTGACGGGGACTCTGCTGGAGGGGGGACATTTTAACAGTGTGGGGGGGGGGGGGGGACTGGTGAGGAAGGATAGGGTTGTGGACGGGGAAACTGCATGGGGAGGGGGGACTTTTACCAGTGTGGGGGGGGGGAACTATGGGGAGGGGGGGGGGGGGACAGGTGTGTCGAATTCTTCTGCTTAGAGGGTGGGGGGGGGGGGACCGTTTAGGGGTATGGACTGAGGGAGGGAACAGGGGTGGTTGAACGGGACTGGCTGGGAATGTGTACAGGTATGGGGGGACTTGGTTGGGAAGGGGTGGGAACAGGGTGTGGACGACTCTACTGGAGGAAATTAACAGTATGATGGAGGGGGAGGATTAGGTTGATGGGGGACTACTGGGAGATGACTAGGGGAGTTTTGGGGGACTGAGGGAGGATAGGTGTTGTGGTTTGGAAACTCTTCTGGAGGGGGGAATTACAAGTATGAATTGTGAGGGTGGGGGGACAGATGTGACGGACTCTGCTTGGGAGGACTTACAGTTATGGGGGACTGTTGGGGAGACAAGGGGACAGGGGTGTTGACGGAGCCTGTGGAGGGACTTACCAGTGATGGGTGGACATGTGAGGGGAGGATTAGGTGTGCAAAAATGTGCTGGGAGGGAACTTACAGTAATGGGGGGACTATGTGTGGGGAGGATTATGTGTGGGGGGGGACATTACTGTTGGCTCTGGAAGGGGGGTCGTACTGTTATGGGGGACTTTGTGGAGGGGAGAAAAAAAAGGTGTGTTGTGGACGGGGACATGTTGGATGGGGAGACTATGAGTAATACTGTTGAAGGGAGGGGGGGACACAAACAATGGGGGGTTTTGTGGAGAGGTACCTCTGCTAAATGGGGTGACCACGTTGTGAACACGTGGAAGGGAGGGGTACAGGCGGGTGGGACAACTCTCTGATGGAGTGGATTTTACAGGTATGGACTGGTGAGGCGAGGGGTGAGTGGGGGGGACAGGTGTGGTTTGTGGGACGACTGGCTGGCGGAGGGGGGGTAACTTTTACCAAGTAATTGACTGTTGAGGAACAAGGGCAGGGTGTGTGGACTTGGATCTGCTGGAGGGGGACTACCAGTATGATTTTGAGGGGAGGGATAGGTGTGACCAACTGTGTGGCTGGAGGGGGGACTTTACAGTTGATGTGGAGGGTGAGGGGACGGTTGTGTGGCGTGGGACCTCTACTGGGAGTGGACTTACAGTATTGGACTGTGAGGGAGGATAAAGGGTAGTGGACGGGGGGGGAGCTTTGCTGGGGACTCTTACCAGTTTGACTTATTTGTAGGGAAGGGGGGACAGGTTGTGACGGGGGTGGGGTGGGACCTCTGCTGGGGAGACTGCTTTTCAGTTATGTGGAAACTGTTGAGGGCGGGGTGAGGGACCCATTTGTGTGGACGGACTGGGCTTGGAGAGTTACAGTTCTTTAATGACTGTGTGAGGGGGGGTAAGGTCACGCGTTGAAGGGAAAACCTTGCTTGGAGATTTTACAGTGTGGGGACTTGTTGAGTGGAGGGGACAGGGGGGGGGCGTGGACGGGTGGGGACTTGCTGGGAAGGGACTACAGTTGTAGGGGTGGGACGTGTGGGGGGGGAACAGGTTGTGGGACAAAGAAAACCCTCTTTTTTACTAGGGGGGGGGACTAAACTACAGTGTTGGCGGAATTGTGAGGGAGGACAGGTTGTGGAGGGACGGGACTTTCTGCTGGGGGAGGGGGGGGGTGGGGGACTACCAGTATTGGGGGGGGGGGCGACCTGTGATGGGGGGGACAGGGGTTTGGATGGGGAACTCTGGGCTGGAGGGGACTAACAGTATGACTGGTGGGGAGGGGAAGGGGACCAGGGGTTGTGTCGGGGGACTTTTCTTACTGGAGGGACTTTTTATCAGGTATGTGGAGGGGACTTGTGAGGGGGAGGATAGGTTTTGTGTTTGTTTGGACGAACTGCTGGGGGGGAGGGACCACTTTACAGTATTTGAACTTAATGGCGTATGGGTGAGGGAGGACAGCAGGGTTGTTTGGGACGGGACTCTGTAGAGGGACTACAGTTGGACTGTAAACGAGGACAGGTGTGGGAGGCGGTGGCTCTTTATGGAGGGGTGGGGGGGGGGGACTTACCAGTATGGGGACTTGTGAGGGGAGAAGGAGGACTGGGTGTGGACGGAAACTGCTGGGAGGGCTTACAGTGTGGAATGGTTGAGGGAGGGGGGAAGGTGTTGTTGCGGACTGCTGGAGACTACAGTTGTGGAAACTGTGAGGGTAGGGGAGGGAGACAGGTTGGGTGTGTGGGGGAACAAGAACCCTCTTACTGGGGAGGGGGGGACTTACCCAGTGTGGACTGTGAGGGGAGGGGGGGACAGGTGGTGAAGGTACTCGGCTGGGGGGGACTTAGCAGTATGGGACTGTGAGGGGGGGGGACAGGTCGTGACGACTTTGCTTATGGAGGGGGTGTGGGGGGGGGGGGGGGGAACCTTTATAAGGTGACTTGAGGGAGGGGGGGAGCAGGGAGTGGAGGACTCTGCTGGAGGGGTTGACTACCAGTATGGGGGGACTGGAGGGGCAATCACAGGTGTTTGTGTGAGGACCAGCTTACTCTTTGCTGTAGTACTTTAACCAGTATGGGGGGGGATGTGAGGGAGGACCAGGGTGTGACAAAAACCCCGTCTACTGGGAGGGGACTTATAGTGTGGGGACTGTTTGAGGGTGGACAGGGGTGTGGACCAAAAACCCTCTACTGGGGGAAGGGGGGGGACTACAGGTGTGGGGGGAACTGTGAGGGGAGGGCCTGGTGTGGGGGGAGACAACCCTCTACTGGGGAAGGGTGGGGTGACTACACAGGTGGGGGGGGAACTGTGAGGAGGAAGGACAGTGTGTGGACACTGCTGGGGGGGGGGTGGGGGGGAACACTTTACAGTATGAACTAATGGGAGGGGGAGGTCAGGTGTGACGAACTCTTTTGCTGTGGAGAGATAACAGTATGGGGGGTAGACTTTGTTGGGGGAGGGGGAGGACAGGTTGTGACGGGGGGACTCTCTTACTGGTGGGGGGGGGGGGGGGGGGGGGGACTAATAGGAGTTGAATGTGGGAGGGGTGAGGGGGAACAGGTGTGTGGGGGGGGACAAATAAAGCCACTCTAAACTTGGAGGGGGGGGGGGGGGGGGAAGTGGACTAACAGTGTGGGACCTGTGGAGGAGGGCGGGGCGGGGGGGGGGGAGGACAGGTTTTTTGTGAACCGACCCAAAACTCTGCTGGGAGGGACTTCAGTTTATGTGGACTGAAGGAGGAGAGAACATATAGTTGGACGAATCGTGGGAGGGGACTCTAGTGGTGAATGGTGAGAGGGAGGGGGAGGGTGGAAAGGATGCGTTGTGGGGACAAATCCCTTCTACTGGGAGGGGTGGGGGGGGACCTTTCAGGTTTGTTGGGGGACTGTGGAGGGGGGGAGGGGGACAGGTTGTGACGGACTTTCTTGCTGGGGGGGGGGGGGGGGGGGGACGTTAACCAGTATGACTGGTGACGGAGGGGACAGGGGTGGTTGGAACGGGGGGGACTGCTGGGGTGGTGGAACTATTGTATGTGGACCTGTGGGGAGGGACCCAGTTTGTGACGGTGGGACTCCTTGACTGGAAACTAACAGTTATGACTTGAGCGGAGGGATGGGGTTTGTTGGGATGGGGGGGGGAGCATCCTTACTGGAAGGGGGGGGGGGGGGGGTACTAGTATGGGGGGGGGGGAATGTTAGGGGGAGGGATAGGGGTGTTGATTGGACTTTCTACTGGGAGGGGGTGGGATTTTAAACAGTATGGGGGTGACTGTGAGGGAGGATAGGTGGTGATGACCTCTTTACTGTAGGACTAACAGTGTATGGGGACTGCTTGAGTGGAGATAAGGGTGTGATTGTGGGGGTCGCTCACCACTCTTACTTGGAGGGTGGGGGGCTACAGTTATTGGACTTTGAGGGGGGGGGATAGGGTGTGATATGGGAACTCTTACTGGGGAGGGGGGGGACTTTACAGTATGGACTGTTGGGAGGGGAGGAATTAAGGTGTGATTGGGACTACCTGGGGAAGGGGACGACCCAGTTGATTATTGGGACTGTGGGAGGGAGGGACCCAAGGCGTGACGAACGGGGGGGGGGGGACTGCTGGGGGAGGGTGGGGGGGGGGACTACAGTATGACTGAGGGAGGAAAGGTGTGGTTTTGGATGGGGGGACTCTGCATGGAGGTGGGTCTACAGTGATGGGGGAACTTTGGAGTGAGGGGATAGGTGTGAAGTTTGGGGGACTCTACTGGAGGGAACTACTGTGATGTGGTTGAAGGGGGGATAGGTGTGTGTGATGGGAACTCTACTGGAGGGGGACTACAGGTATGGGCTTGTGGGGGAGGGGGGACAGGGTGTGGTGACGGTTCTTTCTTGCTGGAGGGACTATTAGTGGTGGAACTGTTGAGGGGAGGGGGTGACAGGTGTGATTGGGGAAAATCGTCTTGCTGGAAATAACTTACAGTTATGGTACTGTGAAACGGGAGGGACAGATGTGACGGGGACGTGCTGCTGGGGAAAAGGGGTCATACTGTATGGACTGAAGGTGGAGGATAGGTGTGGACGGATCTTAACGGGAGGGGTACTGCCAAAGTATGGAACAAGGAGGGAGGAGGGCGGTAGGGGATTGGTGAGATTGTACTCTTATGGAGGGGGTGGATCTACAGTATGGGACAGAGGGGGGGATAGGTTGGTGGGTTTGTGGTGATGGGACTTTCTACTGGGAGGAGGGTGGGGGGGGGACTTAAGTATGGCGGGGGTGGGGGGTGGGACTGTGAGGGGGGGGGGAGGGGGACAGGGGGGCGTTGGACCCGACTTGCTGGAAGGGGAACTTATGTAGTTGTTACTGTGGAGGGGGGAAGGACAGATTTGTGGGGACGACTATGCTGGGGGAGGGGGGGGGGGGGGACTTATGAGTGTGACTAGTGGTTGAATGGGGAAGGGGGACAGTGTGTGGGGACGGGTGGGGGAACTTTCTGCTTGGAAACTTACAAAGTTATGAATGAGGTGGTGGATAGGTGTTGGGGAGGAACCGGGGGGAACTCTAGGGAGTGGACTTACAGTAAGGGGTGGGGGGACTGATGGGGAGGATAGGTTGGTGGATGATGGACGGAACTGGAGACTTACACAGTATTTGGGACTTGTGGAGGAAGGAGGGTTAGGGTGTGAATGGGGGACTACTGGGAGTGGGGGGACTACAGTATGGGGGTGAATGTGGAGGGAGGATATGAGAGATGTTGATGGGACTCTTACTGGAGTGGGGGACTACAGTATTTGGGGGGGACGGTGTGAGGGAGGCATTAGGTGTTGATGGGGGGGACTTCTTAACTGGGAGGGGGGTGGGGGGGACTACAGGTATTAGACTGTGGGGGAGGATTTGGGGGGATAGGTTGTGATGGGGGGGGACTTTACTTGGAGGGTAATACAGTATGACTTGAGGGGGTGCATTAGGTGTGATGGACTCTTGACTGGGTGAGGGGGTGGTGACTACAGGTATGACCTGTGAGGGGAGGATTAGGTCGTTTGATGACTCTTTTAACTGGTGGGGACTACGTGATGGGAACTGAGGGGGGGAGGATATGGTGTGATGGACTTCTTACTTGGAGACTTCAGGTATGGACGTGTGGAGGGGTGGGGGGAAAGGTGTGACAACCCTGCTGGAGACTACTGTGTGTTGGGACAGTGGAGGGGGGGGTCAGGGGGGGGGAGTGGAACAAGGTGGTGGGGGACAAAACCCTTTTCTTAACTGGGAAGGGGGGGGACGACCAGTGTGGACCTGTTGGAGGGAGAGGTTGGGACAGGGGTGTGTACGTACATCGGTGGGGAGGGGGAGGAATAACAGTGATGGAGGGGGGGGGACTGTATGGGGGGGTGACAGGTTGTGAGCTCTACTTGGGAGGGTAATATTACAGAAGAGGGTGACTGTGGAGGGGAGGGGGACAGGTGTGGGGGGACAAGCCCTCTTTTGAACTGGGAGACTTTACAGGTGGTGGGGGAACTGTGGAGGGAGGGGGGGACAGGTGTTGAAGATTTGTTGGGGAGACTACAGTAGTGACTGGGGGGGGGAGGGGCAGGGGTGGTGGGGACGGACTATACTGGGGAGGGGAGTGGGGACTTTATGGGAGAGAAAAATGTGAGGGGGAGGGGACCAGGTGTTGAACCAAAACCCTCTTAACTGGAGGAGGGGGGGGGTCCCTTTAACAGTGTGGGTGGTAAGCTGTGAGGGAAAGGGACAGGTGTTGACGGGGGGGGACTCTGCTTGGGAGGAGGGTACTTACAGTTACGGGGGGACCTGTGGAGGGGGGAGGGGGACAGGGTCTGTGAACGGGGGGGACCTCTACTGGAGGGACTATAGGAGTGAATGTGAGGGAGGGACAGGTGGTTGTGGAGACAACCCTCTTACTGGAAGACTACCAGTGTGGGGGAACTGTGGAGGGGCGGGACAGGAGTGTGTGACGACCCTCTGGCTGAGTGGGGTCTACAGTATGGGGACTGTTGTGGGGAGGACAGGGGTGACGGGTGGGGGACTCTATGGGGGGGAAGGGGACTACAGTAGTTGGGGGAACTGTTGAAGGGTGGCAGGTGTTGACCAAAAAAACCCGTTTTCTACCTGGGAGACTACAGGTGTGGGACTGTGAGGGGAAAGGGGGGGTGTGGGGAACAGGGTGTGAAGGGGGGGGAAACTGAGAGTTGTTGGGGGGGAGAGCTAACCCCCCTGTATGGGGGGTAGCTGAGGGAGGACCAAGGTTTGTTGGGACGGTGGGGGGGGGACATCTATTGGGGGGAGGACCTATTAGAGGTGGAATGGGGAGTGGGAGGGGAACAGGTGTGGGACTAAACCCCTCTACTGAGGGAGGGGGGTGGGTGGACTACAGTGGTGGGGACTGTGGAGGGAGGGGGGGGGGTGGACAGGTGTGTGGACGGGGGGGGGACTCTTGCTGGAGTTCCCTTACAGTTTTGGACTGGAGGGAGGGGTATTTAGGTTTTGTGACGGGGACTACCTTCTTACTTTGGGGGGAGACTTACAGTTGTGGGGGGGAACCTGTGGGAGGGGAGGGATGGGTAGGGTGTGACAGGGAAACTTACTGGAGTGACTTTACAGTATGGGGGGGGCTGACTGAGGGGAGGTAGGTTGGTGGATTGGGGGGGGACCTTCTTACTGGAGGACCTAAACCCCCGGTATGGGGGGATCTTGTTGAGGGTTGGTGGGGGGCAGGTGTTGTGGGGGAACAGACCTCTTTTTTACTGGAGTGACTAACAGTGTGGGGGAGGGGACTTATGGGAGGGAGGGTCAAGGTGTGACGGTTGACCTCTGTTGGGAGGGGGGTTGGACGACAGTATGGTGGGGGACTGTGGGGGGGGGGGTAGGGGAGGGGGGAGGTGTGGACGGACTCTACTGGAGTGGACTTATAGAGTAGTGGAATTGTGGAGGAGAGGACAGGTTTGTGGGACCAACCCCTCTTACTGGGAAGGGGTGGGGAGACTACCAGTGTGAGCTGTTGAGGGACGGGGTCAGGTGTTTGTTGACGGGGCTTCCTCTGGCTGGGAAGGGACTTTTAGCATTATGAATGAAGGGTGGGGACCAGGTGTTGACGGGGACTCTCTGGCTGGGGTAAGTTTCTACGGTATGTGACTGAGGGGGGAATAGGTGTGTGGGATTTGGGGGGACTCGAGCTGGAGGGTGGGGGGAGAACGTACAGGAAGATGGGGATCTGTGGGGAGGGGTGGGACCGGGTGGGGTGACGGGGGAACTCTGCTCTGGGGGGGGCTTGGAGGGCAGCTACAGTTATGGACTGTGAAGGGGGGGGGACAGGGGTGTGACGACCTCTTGCTGGGAGGGGGGACTAGAGTGTGGGGGACTGTGAGGGGGGAGGGTGACAGGGTGTTGGAGGCGACTCTCTAGCTGGGAGGGGGGGGGGGGGGGGGGACTAACAGTATGAATGGAGGGGAGGGGGGTGGGGGGGGGGGTGAACAGGTTTTGTGACGGGGACTCTTTTGCTGGAGGTCTACCAGTATGGAACTGGGGGGGGAGGGGGGAAGGGGGATTAATGGTGTTAACGGTGGACCTTCTACTGGGAGGGTAACTACAGTAATGGGGGACTGAGGGAGGATAGGTGTAAACGGAGACTCTTACTGTGGGGAATACTTTAGCAGTTTGGAACTGTAGAGGGTTGGGGACAGGTGTGACAACACCTGCTGCTGGGAGACTTAACAAGTATGGACTGTGGAAGGAGGGCGGGGGAAACCCGGGGTGTGTGACGGGGGGGGGACTTGTACACTGGAGGGGGTAACTTTAAGTTAATGGGGACTGTGAGGGGGAGGGAAAACAGGCGTGAGGGGGGAGCTTGCTGGGAGAACTATAGGTGTGGGGGTGGAACTGTGAGGGAGGGGGGAGGGGGACCAGGTGTTTGTGGGATCACAACCCTCTACTGGAGGGAGGGTGACTACAGGTGTGGAACTGTGAGGGAGGGGTGTGGAACTGGTTCTGTGGACGGGGACCTCTGCTGGGGAGACTACCCAGGTATGGACTGTGAAGGTAGGACAGGCGTTTGGGTACGGGACTGCTGGAGGGGGGTGACTATAGTGTGGACTGTGGAGGGGGGCGAGGGACAAGTTGTGGGGGAACGTGCTTCTGGTGGAATAACTACAGGTATGGGAATGAAGGGGAGGGGGTAGGGAAAAAGGGTTGGTGAACGGGTGGGGTGGACTCTGCTGGGAGGGGGGGTCTACAAGGTTAATGGGACATGAGGGAGGGATGTAGGTTGTGTGGGAACTGGGGGACCTCTTGGGCTTGGAGGCTTACATTATGAGCGTGAAAAGGGGAGGGATAGTGTGGGGGGGGGGGGGCCCCCAACTCTGGCTGCAGGGGGACTAACAGTGTGACTGGGGTTAGGGAAGCGGGGGAGTCCAGGGTGTGATGACTTCTGCTGGGGAAAACCCTACAGTATGACTGGGTGGTGGGGGAGGGACCAGGATGTGGGGACGGGACTCTCTTACTGGGAAGCGGAGGGGGGGGGGGGGGGGGGACTTTTGTTACAGTATGACGGAGGGCGGAAAGGGACAGGTGTGGGGACGGGGACCTCGCTGGTGTTACAGTATGGGGGGACTGAGGGAGGATAAGGTGTGGGACGGGGGGGGGGGGATAGTGACTCTTACTGGGAAGACTTACTGTATGGGGGGGGTGACTGGAGGGAGGATAGGTTGTGTGGTTGATGACTCTTTTAATTGATTACTATTCAGTATGACTGGTGGAGGAGGGGTGGGGGACGATGGGTTCGCTTTGGCTCAAGACCCCGCTGCTGGTAGGGTGGGTGGGGATGTTATCTGTGTGCGCTTGGCGACTGTGAGGGGGGGAGTATTAGGATCGTTTTGGGGACAATATCGCTCGGACTTGGATGTGGACTCAACGTGTGTTGACCTAACTGTGGGGGCTCGTGAGGACGTCAGGTGGACCAAGCTTGTTGTGAGACTACAGTATGACTGTGGATTGGGGACCGGGAGAGAGAAAAGGCGTGGGTTGCTCGACTTCTAGCTGTCACCAACTCTATAGGGCCCCCCCCCCCCCCCCCCCCCCGCCCCCCCCCCCCCCGTGGACAAGGTGATAAGGCTGAGGGTGTGGGAACAGTCGTAGAGAAAAAGCCCCTCTTTTTAAACTGGAGGAAGGATTTACAGTGTGGGGTAACTGTTGGAAGGGAGGGGGTGACAGGGTGTGAAGGGGGGGACTCTGCTGGGAGGGGGGGGGGACTACAGTCATTCGGGGACTGTGAGGGGGGAGGGGAACAGCGTGACGACTGCTGGAAGGGGGGGACCTATAGTGTGGGGAGGTGAGGGGGGAGGACAGGTTTGTGACGAACTCGTGCTGTGATACCCCCCCCCCCCAAACTTTACCCCCGTCCCCCCCCCCCCCCCCCCCCCCCCCCCCCCCTCCCCCCCCCCCTATGGGGGGGGACTTGAGGGAGGATAGATGTGACGGGAGCTCTAGTGGGAGGGACTACAGTATGGGACTTGAGGGGGGGATATAGGTGTGAACGGGGACCTCTACTGGAGGGTACAGTTATGAGACTGAGGGAGGGGGAGTAGGTGTGATGGGACTCTAACTTGGAGGGGTGTGGGGGGGGGGGGATACGTATGGGGACTGTGGAGGGGGAGGATAGGTGTGGATGGGGGGGACGCTCTACGGGAGGTACTACCAGGTATGGGAACTGGTTGAGGGGAGGATTAGGTGTGAGGTGGATGACCTCTACTGGGGTGGGTGGACCTAACGCCCAGTATGGGGGGGGGACTGTGGGAGGAGGATAAGGTGTGATTGGAGACTCTACTGGCGGGCAGGGGGGGACTAACAGTATGGGACTGGTGGAGGGGGGTGAAACAGAGGGGGGGGCAAAGCGTGGACGGGAGCAGCTGCTGGAGGACTACAGGTGCCCGATGAGCTGTAGGGAGGGGGGGGGGGGGAACAGGGCGGTGGGACGGGACTGCTGTGATGGGGGGGGACTTACAGTATGAGGGGTGGGAGGGACTGTGGAGGTGAAGGGGGACAGGCGTGGGCGCGTTGGGTCGGGGACTCTGCCTGGGGAGGGGACTTACAGTGATGGGGGGACTGTTGGAGGGAAGGGGACAGGACGTTTGACGGTGGTAGGGGGACTTGCTGGGGGGGGGACTTACGGTATGGTGGGGGAACTGTGAGGAGGGAAAGGGGTTTGGGGTGGGACGGGGGGGGGGGACTTGCAGGGAGTGGACTACCAGTTATGGGGGGTGGGGACTGAGGGGGGAACAGGGGTGTGTGGACGGACTGGCTGGGGAGGTACGTAACAGTAGATTGACTGTGGAAGGGAGGGGGGAAAGGGTTGTGGTGACGGTGGACTGCGGGAGTGACTATAGTATTGGTGGGAGTGACTGTGAGGGAGGGACAGGTGCTGGTAGACAAACCTGTGCTGGAGGACTATCAGGTTATTGACTGTTGAGGGGAAGGGGACCCCAGGTGTTGACGGGGGGACTCTGGCTGGAGGGTACTATTAGTATTTTGGGAGTGTTGAGGGGGGACCACTTGTTGATGGACTCTGCTGGGGGAGGTGGACTGTAAGGTATGACTGGTGAGGGAGGGGGGAGGGGAGGGAGAACAGGGTTGTGACGGGGACTCTGCTTGGAGTCTTATG
This sequence comes from Phyllomedusa bahiana, assembly GCA_025379985.1. NCBI lineage: Eukaryota > Metazoa > Chordata > Amphibia > Anura > Hylidae > Phyllomedusa > Phyllomedusa bahiana. The sequence goes on along the minus strand of JAODAL010037851.1, from coordinate 22,104 downwards.
TAGTGATGGGGGGGGGATGAGGGGGGAGGGGTGGGGACAGTGTGTTTTGGACAGGGGGCCCGACCCTCATTGGGAGGTGTAAAGTATGGGACTGTGAGGAAAATGGGGGGTGAACCCAGTTAGTTTGTGGAGGACGACTCTGCTGGAGGGGAACTAACAGTATGGGGGGTGACTGTTGAGGGGGGGGACAGGTGGTTGACAAACTCTTGCTGGAGGGACTGTTAGTGTGGCTGTGAGGGGGGGGGGAGAGGGGGACAGGGTGTTGATGGGGGGACTCTGCTGGAAAAATACTACAGTATGACTAGTGGGGGAGGACAGGGAGGTTGGGAACGAACTCTCTTAATGGAAGGGGGACTCTACAGTATGGACAGGAGGGGAAACATGTGTTGTGGACGACTCTTCACTAAAGTGAACACTGGGATACTTACAGTGATGGGGTGGGGGTGGGGACTGAGGGTAAGGAATAGGTGTGGGGACGGACGTTCTCTATTGGAAGAACTACAGTTATGGAAACTGATGGGAGGATAGGTGGTGATGAAATTGTTACTGGGAGGAGACTACAAGTATGGGGACTGGTGAGGGTGGGGGGGGGGCGGGACAGGGGTGTGGGACGGACTCGCTGGTACTAATAGTGTGGGACTGTGAGGGGGGGAGGGGGGACAGGGTTGTGGGGGACGAGCTCGTGCTTGAAAAAAACTACCCAGTCTGACTGGAGGGGAGGGAGCAGGGTTTGGGTTGGGACGGGGGGGGGACTGTGATGGAGAGTCTCAGTAATGTGACTGGAGGGGAGGAGTGGTGTGGTCGGACTCTGTTGGAGGAATTACAGGTGTATGGGGGAAACTGTGGAGGGAGGATAGGTCGGGTGATGGACTAAATGTTATTTTTTAGGGGGGGGACTTCAGTATGAACTTTCGAGGGGAAGGGATAGGTGTAGAGGGACTCTGAACTGGGAGAGGGGGGACAATAACAAGTATGGGACTGTTTGGAGGGGGAGGGGGAATATGTGTGATGACTCTAGATGGAGGGGGTACAGCATTTTATCAGTATGGGGGGGGGGGGGGGATAAGGTGGGGATTGCTGAGAGGCTGTTGTCTTCCCCTACTTCCTCGCGCTCTTTTCTACATCCCTACCCCGCCGGTTTGTTGGTTGTTTGGAACCGGGGGAGGCCGGCGAAACCCCCGTGGGGGCTGAGGAGATCAGGGGTCATTACTGTAAGGGTTCTCCCGTAGAGTTTTCCAAATTCACCCACCTTATTCTCGCTCCGTCGACAAGGGGTCATACTGTTTTAGTCTAGCCAGTAAAGAGTCATTTCACAAAATATCTCCCCTCACCAGTCGATTTTTTACTTGTAAGTCTTAACATTAGGGTTTCATCCGACTATCCTATTCCTCCCTCACCAGGGTCATACTGTTAGGGGTGTCTCTAGTAGAAGTCGGGTCCACCCCCCTATTCCTCCCTCAAGGGTCATTTTACTTTAGGGGGGGAACTGCCAGCAGGAGGTTCGTTTCACCCCACCTGTTCACTCCCTCAGGTCATACTTTGTAGTTTATCAAAGCAGTGAGGGTTCGTCAACAAAAACTGTTTCCTCCCCCTCCACCAAGTCAGCACTATTTAGTAAATATCCAGCAGAGTCGGTCACCCACCTGGTCCCCCCACCCCTCCAGTCCTGACTTGCTTAAGGGTTCCTCGAGTACGAATTTTCATTCCAAAACCTATTTCCTCGCTCAAGTTCCCATACTGAGGGGTCTCCAAATAGAGGGTCGGTCGAAAAACCCTTAAATCCTCCCCTCCAGTCATTTACTGTAGTCTCCCCATTAGTAGGGGAGTCGTCACACCCTGTCCTCCCTGGTCAATTACTGTAGTCTCCCATTTTAGGGTAGGGAAGGGTCGGGGGTGCACCACCTGTTTCCTCCCTCACGTTTCATACTGTAGGTGGTGTTCCAAGCAGGAGTTCATCACACCTGTACCTCCCCTCACCAGTCCAACCCCACTTGCACAGGTCTCCAGGGCAAGGAGTGTGTCCACACCTGGTCCCCCCTCCCACCAGGTCATAACTTTTGTTTAGGTCTCCAGGGCAGAGGTCGTGCCAAACCAAACTGTTTCCTTCCTCACCAGTTTACATTACTTTACACTCCAAGGCAGAGTCGGTTCACACCTGTTCCTTCCCATCAGTCATTACTATAGACTTTCCTGGCGGGTGCGTCACTCCTGGGTTCCTCCCTACACAGGCTTTTTCATTACTAACAGTTCTCCAGCCAAGTGTCATCACCAAGGTGGTTCCCTCCACCCTCCCACCAGTGTCTACTATAGTCTCCAAGGGCAGGGGGTGTTCGCGTCCAACCTCCTGTTCCTCCACTCACCAGGTTTTCATTACTGTAGTCTCAGCACAGGGCAGTTGCGTCCACAAACCTGGTCCCTCCCTCAACAGGTCATTACTTATAGGGGTTTTCTCCAGGGGCAGTTCGTCACATACCTGTCCTCACCAACACAGTTTTCATTTACTGTTAGTTCTCGCAGCAAGTCGGTGTCCACACCTTGGTCGCCCTTCCAAGTCTTTACTGTAGGTTCTCACAGCAGTCGTCACACCTGTCCTCCGCCTCAGCTTTCATGTACTGTAGTCCTCCTGGCAGTTCTCACGCCTGTTCCTTCCCCTCACCAGTCATTTACTGTAGTCTCCAGCAGGTCTTGCACGGCTGGGTCCTCCCTTCACAGTCTTACTATTTTGTAGTCTTCCAGCATAGTTCGTCACGGCCTTGTCGACCCTCACTGTCATTTGTGTAGCGGTCTTACCAAAAGCAGGTGTGTTCACGCCTGTCCTCCCTCACCAGTTTTCATACTTGTTAGGTCCTCCCAGTAGAGTCATTCACACAAACCTATTTCCTCCCGATCCAACAGTCATAACTGTAGTTCTCCAGTTAGGTGTTCATCACCAAAAAAAAACCCTATCCGTTTCCCTCAGAGGTCATGTTACTGTAGCTCCCAGTTGATCATCACCCACGCTATCCTCCCTCACAGTCAGTATCTGGTAGTCTCACACGTAGGAGGTTCATCCAACCAATTCCTCCCCCTCAGGTTCATACTGTAGGGGTCCTTTCCAAGTAGTGTCTTCGGGGTTCACACCTTTATCATTCCCTCAGTCATTACTGTAGGTCTCCAGTTAGAGTCGTCCACACATTCTATCCTCCCTCTCCAAGTCCGACGGTAGTTTTCCAGCAGAGGTGCGTCACAGGACTGGTCCTTCCCGAATCCCCACCAGTCACCCCACTATAGTCTCCAGCAGTGCGTTTGCACGGCTTGTGTCCTCCCCTTCACAGTTTCATTTTTTTTTTACTGGGTAGTCTCCAGCAAGAGAGTAGTTCCACCAAAACCTGTCCTCCCTGCACAGTCAACCACTGTAGTCAGTTAAGTTGGGGGTTTGTCACAACTGTCCTCCCCTTTCAAACAATTTCACACTATAAGTCCTCCAGTTAGGAGTCTCGTCAGCACCTTGTCCTCACCGCTTCACAGGGTCCATAACTGTAGTGTCCAGTGCAAGAGTTTGTCCCACAACATGGGTTCCTCCCCTGTCACAAGTGCACACCTGTTAGGGTGTCCTTCCTGTAGAGGGTTGGTCCAAAACCTGTCCTCCCGCACAAGGTCACCCCACTGTTAGTTCACAGCAAGTGGTGGTTGTCACAGCCGTGTCCACCCTCATCAAAAGTCATTTAACTGTTTGTAGTATAAATTATAGTCATTTTTCAACAACCTTAATTGCTCCCTCAAGTTTCTTTTACTGGTAGGGTTTCTCCAAGATAGGAGTCAGTCCAACACCTTAATTCCTCCCCTCAGTCATAAACTGGTTAGACTCTCCAGCAGAGGTCGGTTCCACAACCTGTTCCTCCCTCAGTTTTATTTAACTGTAGTGTGCTTCCAGTAAGGGAGCAGGTTAGGTCGCATTTCTGTTCCTCCCTGCACAGGTCATACTGTAGTTTTCCTGCAGAGGTACATCCAACACCTGTGGGTCCTCCCCTTCACAGTCACACTGTCTTAGTCCTTGCAGAGGAGTGGGCCCCGACAACCTTTATCCTCCCCTCAGGTTTCATAATGTTAGGGACTCCAGCAGGAGGTCGGGTCCGACCAACCCTATTTTTTTCCTCCCTCAAGGTCTTACGAGGGGGGACCCGCTTCAAGCAGAGTCGTTTTCACACCTGTCCTCCCTTTTCAGTTCATACTGTAGTTTTCCAGGGCAGAGGGGTTCGTCAACAACTGTCCTCCCATCCCCACAAGTTTTCACACTATTAAGTTCTTTCCAGCCCAAAGTCGTCACGCCTGTCCTAACCCCTTCAGCAGTTTCAGTTTTTAACTTGTAGGTCCTCCCAGCAGAGTCGGTCCAGCTCCTGGTCGCTCCCTTCGCGGGTTCCACATCTGTAGTCTCCAGGTAAGGGAGGGTTGTCCACCCAACCTGTCCGTCCCCTTCTACAGTTCACACCACTATTAGTCTCCAAAGCTCAGTCGTTTGCACGCCTTGTCCTCTTCCCTCCACAGCTTTCATCTGTAGTCTCCAGTAAGAGTCGGGTCACACCTGGTCCTCCTTACAGGTTTTTTCTATTACTGTAGTCTTCCTGCAGGAGGGGTTGTAACACACTGGTCCCACCACCTCCACTGGTCCATACTGTGTAGTTATCAAGTTAGGGAGTCGTTACAACCTATCCTCCACTTCCAGGGTTTCATTACTGTAGTTCCAGTAGTGTGAGGTTCGTTACCACCTATCCTTTCCCCTCAGGTGTTTACTGTAGGACTCCAGGCCCAGGGAGTGCGGGTCGCCACTTGGTTCCTCCCTCAGTTCCATACGCTGTAAGTTCCAGTAGAGGAGGTATCGGGTCACACACCTGTCCTCCCTTCACTGGTTCAACCAACTATTAGGTCTTCCAGGCCAGGAGTCGTTCCACAACCTTGTTCCCCCCTCAAACAAGTCATTTTACTGTACGGGTCTCCGGCAGAGTCGGGTCCACACCTTGTCTCCCCCCCCCACCCCCCCCTCCACCCAGTCGATTTTGTTTCCCGCCCCCTAGGTCTTACCAGATACGAGTTTCATCACAATACCTACGCTCCCTCAAGTTCATACTGTAGGGCGGGAACTCCAGGCCAGGAAGTCGGGTCACCACCTGTTTCCTCCCTCAGGTTTCATTATATATGTAGGGGTTTCTCCTGCAGAGGGGGTTCGGCCAGCAACGATTAGTCCTTCCCCTCCTCAGGTCCACCCGGCTGTTAGTCTCCAAGTAGAGGGGGTTGTCACACCTGTTCCTCCCTCACAATTCACTCTTATAGTCTCCGAGTTAGAGGGTCGGTCACACCGTCCCTCCTCCCACAGTCATTACTGGTAGTCGCCAAAAAAACAGGGAGTCGTCACACCTGTTCCTCCCTCAGAGTCCCGCCACTGTTAGTCTCCAGGTTAAAGGGAAGAGAGTTGTTCCCACACCTGTCCAACCCTCCAACAGTTTTAAGTACTGTTAGGGTCTTCCAGTGGAGTCATCTACAATAAACGTCCTATCCCTCCACTTTCAGTCCATACAGTAGTTCTCCAGTAGGAGTCGGTCACAAGACCTATGTCCTCCCTTCACAGGTCACACTGTAGTTCTCCAGTTTTAAGAGTTCGGTTCGCATCAACCTATCCTTCCCCTCAGTCATTTGCTTAGTACGGGGGACTCGCGTGTTGTCCAGCACCTGGTTCCTCCCTCACAAGGCACATCTGTAGGTTCTCCAGTAGCAGGGGGTTTGTCCACCAACTGGTCCTCCCCTCAAACATTCACCTCTATTAGGTCTCTTGTATGAGGGTGGTGCCACACCTTTGTCCTCCCTCCAGGTTCTTTTACTGGTAGGGTCTCCAAAAACCAAAGGGTCTTTCCACACCTGTCTTCCCTCCCAACCAGGGTTCCCCAGCCACTTGTAGTCTCCAGTTAGAGGGTTTGGGGGTCACACTGGGTCCAACCGTCAACAAGTCATTACGCTGTAGGTGCTTCCAGTTAGATGTCGTCACCCACCTTGTTCCTCCCTCAACAGTTCATAACTTGTAGGGGGGGGTCTCCATGTCCCAGAAGTCGTTCACCCCAACCTGTCGCCCCTCACAAGGTCACCCACTGTACAGTCTCCAGTTAGAGGGGTTGTGCAACCCACCTGTGTTCTCCTCCACCATTCCCACTCTATGTCTCCAAGTAGGAGGTCGTCACAACATTGTCCTCCTTCACACCAAGTCGTTACTGTAGTTCTGCCAGCAGGGAAGGGTTCGTCCACAACCTGGGTTCCTCTCAGCAGTCACACTTGTAGTGTCCCGTAAGGAGGGTTGTGCCAGCCTGGGTTCCTCGCCTTCACATTCCCACTCCTAATAGTTCTCCAGTTAGAGTTGCGTTCCACAACCTGTTCCCTACCTTCAGTTCCATAACTGTAGGGTCTCCAACAAAACAAAGGTCTGTCCACAACCTGTCCTCCCTCACGAGTCAGACCAACTGTAGGGGTTCGCCAGTAGGAGGGTTGTCAACCTAACCTTGTGTTATCCTGTCCTCCACAAGGTCCACCCCACTGTAGTCTCCAGTAGGGGGAGGGGTTGTCACACCTGTCCAACCCTCACCAGTCCTTTCTGTTTAGTCTACAGTAGAGTTCGTCACAACCTGTCCTCCAGCAGACAGTCCACACTGTGTAGTCTCCAGTCAAGAGGGGTTGGTTCCACCCACACTTGGGTCTCCCTTCACCAAGGTTCACAGCTGTAAGTCTCGCAGCAGAGGGTTGTCCAACAGATACCCTGTGACCACCCCTCCCAAACTGGGTCATACTGTTGTGTTCCAGTAGAGTCATCACAACCTATTTTTCCCTTTCCCTCAGTCCATGTACTGTAAGTCTCCAGTAGAGTCATCACACCTATCCTCCCTCCACGAGTTCATTACTGTTAAGTCTACAGTAGGAGTTCACCTCAAACCTATGCTTCCCTTCAGTTCAGGAACATGGTAGTCCTCGTTAGAGTCTATCACCACCTATTTCCCTCCCTTCACATAGTTATTTTTGTTACTGTTAGTCTTCGGTAGAGTCCAAATCACCACCTATGCTTCCCCTCACCAAAGGTAGTACTGTAGTCCTCCAAGCTAGGAGTCAATCGACCAACCTATTTCTCCCGCGGGTCCTGAATACTGTTAGTATCCCCCCAGTTAGTTCATCACAACCTATTCCTTCCCTCCACTGTCAATTACTGTAGTCCTTCCAGTAGCGTCATATTCCCCCCTACCTTGATTCCTACCCTCCAGTTCCTTTCCTGTAGGTCTCCAGTTGGGGGAGGATTCGTCACAACCCTATCCTCCCCTCTGTTCCATAGGTAGGTTTTTCCAGCTAGAAGTCGGGTCCACCAAATGTCCTCCTCACTCAGTGCACACTTGTATGGGTCTCCAGCAGAGTGTTCACATTCTGTCCTTTCCCCCTAATCAGTAACACGTATTAGTTCTCCAAGCAGTCGTCAACGGGGGGCATGTTCCTCCCTCACAGTCGCATTATTTAACTGTAGTCTCCAGGTAGGGGGAGGTCATCCCACCACCTACTCCCTCCTCTTTGTTTTCCATACTGTAGGTATCCGTAAGAGGTTTTCATTTCACCACCTAGTCCTTCCCTCGGTCATACTTGTTAAAGTCTCCAAGTAGGAGTCGTACAACCCCACCATATCACCTCCCTCCGAAGTTCATTTTTAACTGTAGTACTCCAGCAGGGAGTTTCGGGTCCCAAACAGTCTGTCCTTCCCTTCAACAGGTCATACTTGAGGTTTTCCAGCAGAGTCATTCACAACCTTTGGTTTCCCTTCCCTGGCAGTCCAACCCCCACTGATTAGTCTCCAGGGCAGGGGAGGGGACGTTTCCACACCTGTCCCCCCATCCACAAGTCTTAACTGTAGTCTCCTGGTAGGGGGGGGAGTTCATCACCTCCTTTTAGTCCCCTTCCCTTCGGTTTCCCAGTACTGTAGGTTTTTTTCTTACACTGTAGGGAGTTTTCATCCAAACAACCTATCCTCCCTCAGTCATACTGTGACCTTCCGCAAGCTCAGGTAAGTCATCCAGCACCTGTCCTCTCAGTCATACTGTAGTCTCCAGGCAGGTCGTCGCCTGTCATTCCTTTCACAGTCTCTTACTTGTTAGTGTAAATCTCCAGTAGTCGTCCACACCTATATCCCTCACCCCTCCACAGGGTGTTCATTTACTTGTATGGTTCTTCCAGTTAGGGGTCGATTCCACACCCGTATCCTCCACTCAGTCCATGACTGAGTCTCCAGTTAAGGGGTAGGTCAATATCACCTATTGGCTCACTTCCAGACCAGTTTTCATTTTTCCTGTAGGTCTACAGTAGAGTTTTTCCATAACCCCAAACCTATTCCTCCCTCTCACAGTCATTACTGTAGTCTCGGTAGAGGTTCATTCAACCACCTATCCTTCCCTAACAGTCATACTGTAGTCTCCAGTAGAGTCGTCACACCTATCCCCTCACCTCTGGTCCATTAGGTAGTTTCGCAGCAGAAGTCTTTCACAAACTGTTCCTCCACTCACAGTCCAAGCCAACTATTATGTCTCCCAGGCAGTCGTCCAGCGCCTGAGATCCTCCCGTTAACCCAGGTGTCATACTGTAGTCTCCAGGCTGGGAGTCGACATCAAACCTGTCCTCCTCACAGGTCACAGCTTTGTAGTCTCCAGTAGAGGGTGTCAGAAACCTGTTTCCTCCCTCACCATTCCAACCCACTTTAGTTCTCCCAGTAGATTGGTTCACAAAATCTGTCCTCCTTTCAGTGGGGGTCATTTATCTTTGTAAGTTCTCCAGCAGGAGTTGTCAGCCACCTGGGTTTTGCCCTCCATACGTCAGGTTCACCAACTTGCGTAGTCTTGGCCAGTAGAGTGGGTGTTGGTCACAAACCATGGTCCTCCCTCACATTCACCGCTATAGTCCTCCAGTACAGAGTCGTTCACCACCTGTTCCTCCCTCACCCAGTCATACTTGTTGGGTTCCTCCAAAGGCAGGGTCGTCAAACCTGTCCCTTCCGTCATAGGTATCTTGTACTGTTAGTGTTCCAGCAGGGGGTTGTTCACCACCCTGTCCTCCCTCACCAAGTCCCAAACACTGGTAGGTCTGTTTGCAGTAGGAAGGGTTTGTCACACACTGTCATCCCTCCCCACAAGGTCACACTGTAGTCTTTTCCATGGTAGGGAGGGTTTGTCCAACCACCTGTCCTCCCTTCCCACAAGTCACCACTATTTTTTAGTCTCCAAGTAAGGAGTAGGGGTTGGCAACCAAAAGAACTTGTCCTGCCCTTCCTACAGGTTGTCATGACTGTTAGGTTACAGGAGAGAAGGGTCGTAACTACACCTGTGATAACCCTCAAGGGTCTTTACTGTTAGGGTCTCCAAGCAGGGGAGGTCCGGTCACACCTTGTCCTCCACGCAACACAAGACTCAAGTCACACCTTTTAGGTCTATCCAGGAGAGAGTTGTCAGGGGGACCTTGTCCCCCTCACAGGTCATACTCGTAGTTTTCTCTATCAAGCAGGTGGAGTCGTCAGCAACCTGTCCTCCCTACACATGGTCACCCAATGGTAGTCTCCAAGTTGGAGGGTTGTGCCCCACCACCTGTCCTCCCTCACAGGTCAACAATGTAGGGTCTCCAAAGCTGTCGGTTCCCACCCACCTGTTCCTCCCATTCCACAGTCACCCTGTAGTCTCCTGCCAGGTCGGTCACACCCTGTCCTCCCTCACAGTCATTTTTACTGTAGGGTTTTCCTGTTCCAAGGTTTTTAGAGTGGTCGGTCCCCACACCTGTCCTCGTTTACCAGGTCATAACTGTGTCTCTGGCAGGGGGGGAGTCGTGTTTCACAAACCTGGTCCTCCCTCATAGGGGGTATATACTGTTAGTGGTCCTGCAGTCGTCACCAACCTTCCCTCCGGATCACCTAGTCCATAACTGTAGTTCCAGGTTGGAGTCGGTCAAACCTGTCCTCCCTCAGACAAGGTCATACTGTAGTCTTCCAGCAGGGAGTCGTCACACCTGGGTTTCCGCCCCTCCAAACGAGTTCAATGCTGTTAGTCTCCAGCCAGAGTCGTTCACCACCTGGTCCTCCCTCACAGTGACACTGTAGAGGATCCGAAGTAGGGAGGGGTTGGGTATCAACAAAAACTGGTCCTCCCTCCCCAAAACAGTCACGACTGTAGGGTCTTCCAGGCAGTTCGTTCCCACGGCCTGTCCTCAGCTTCACTGTCCCCACCACAGAATCGTTCCAGCCGAGGGGTTCGTCCACGGCCTTGTGCCTCACTCACAAGTTTTCATTTATCTGTAGGTCTTCCAGCTGTCGTCACACATGGTCCTTGCCCTCCACCCAGTTTTTCCCATACTGGTAGTCTTCCAGCCAAAGAGTTCGGGTCAATAACACCTGGTCTTCCCCTCTTTGGTTCATTTTACTCGTAAGTGGGTCAGCAGGTCGGTCACACCCTATCTGTTCCCTCACCCCATAGGTCATTTATTGTAGGTCCTCCGCAGTAGGGGGGGAAGTTCGGTTCCACAACCCTGTTTCCTCCCTCCAGTCATTACTGTAGGTCTCCTAGTGCAGCCCCAGGTGTCACATCCTATCCTCCCCTCAAATATCCATTACTGTAGGGTCTCCAGCAGTCCTTCACACCATGTATTTTCTCGACCAAGTCATTTTACTGTATAGTCTCCAGCAGTTTTCCGTGACAACCGGTCCTCCCCTCCACAGTCATTTAAACTGTGTGTTTCTCCAGCCAGAGGAGTTTGTCCCACGGGCCGTGTGTCCTTCCCTTCTACAGGTTCCATAACTGGTTAGGTTTCTTTGGCAGAGGACGTCCCGCCCACAGCCTGGCCCTCCCTTCAAAGTATTTATATAGTCTCCCCAAGCAGAGGTCGTCGCCACACACCTTTTCTACCTCCCACCAGTTATTTTTTTTTTTACTTGTTGTCTACCAAGCACAGTGTGGGTAACCAATAAACCTTTTCCTCCCTTCAGAGGGTATATTACTGTACGGTTCTCCAGCCACAGGTTGGCCACTATTCCTACCCTCACGTCATACTGTAGGGTCTCCAGCAGTCGGTTCCCACCCAACCCTGTCCTTTCTCACAGGGTCCGTGAGCTGTACGTCTACCAGAGGGGAGGTTGTGTCAAATCTGGTTCCACCCTCAACAATTTCATTACTGTTTAAGTCTCCCAGTAGAGCAATTCATCACCTTAATTTCCTCCCCTCAGGGTCCTTTGAACCTCTAGTCTCCAAGTTTAGTCCATCACACCTACATTTTCACTCCCCTCCATTCATTACACTGTTAATTCCTCCAAGTAGGGATATGGTTTGTCCAGCCAACATGTATCCCTTTCCTTCAAACAGGTTCATTTATGTACACTCCATAGCAGTCGTCCACACCCCTTTGTCCTCCCCCTCAGTACATACTATAGGGTCTCTAGTCAGAGGATATCGGTCAACACCCTGTCCTCCCCTCATAGTTCCAACCACTGGTTAGTGTTCTCCAAGGCAAGGTCGTCCCACACCTATTTTTCCCTCCCTCCCACAGTCCACACTTGGTTAGTCTCCGAGCAGAGTCGTCACCAGCATGTCCTCCTCACCAGTTACACAACTGTAGGGGTTTCACTCCATGCAGGGTCGTTCAACACTGTCTCTCTTCACGCTAGTCATACTGGTATGGAATTTCACAGCAGTGTTCGTCACACCTTGGGTCCCTCCCTTTTCAGTTTTTCCATTCTGTAAGGTCTCCAGCAGGGTCGTCCCACCCACCTGTTTTCCTCCCCTTCAGTCATAACCTGTAGTCTCCATGGCCCAAATGGCGTCAACAACCTGGCGATTCCTTTCTCAGTCATTTACTGTAGTCTTACCAAGCAGGAGTCGGGACCCACACCTGTCCACCCTCCACAGTCATTTTCTGCTTAAGTCTGCCAGTAGGAGTACTTTCACATATAATTCCCTCCCTCAGTAATAACTGTAGGGTCATGCCCCAATTGAGGGGGTCGGGGGGGGTCCACCACCTATCCCTCCCTCACAGTTCATACTGTGAAGGGTTCCCTCAGCCCAACCAGTTGGTAACCAAACCTTATTCTCCCTCCACAGTACATGTGTTTTTATCAGGGGGTCTCCAGTAGGGGAGGTTCGTCACCAACCTAGTCCTCGCTCAGGTCATACTGTAGTTCTCCCAGAAAGTTGTCCTCAGAACCTGTTTCCTCCCTTACCACCAGTCATACTGTTAGTCTCCAGCAGGGTCGGGTTCACGAGCCTTGTCCTCCGCTCGACAGTCATTCTTACTTGTAGAGTCCTTCCAAGTTGGGAGGTTCCATCACACCTAATCTCCCTCACCAGGTCATACTGGTAGTCTAACAATTAGTCATCCACAACCTACCTCCCTCACAGTCATTTACTGTAGTCTACAAATTGTAAGGGGGGGAGGGTCGGTCACCAACCTTTATCCTCCTCCAGTTCTTTTTACTGTGTTGGTAACTTAACAAGGCAGGAGTCGGTCGCAACCTGTTTCTTACCCCTCAGGTCATACTTTTTGTTTAGTCTCCTAGTAGAGGGTGATCGTCACACCTGGGTCCCGCCTTCACAGTCCATCCACTATAGTCTCCAAGCACGAGGTCGGGTCACACCTGGTCCCCGTTCACCAGTTGTATACTTGCCAGTGTCTCCAGCACAGAGGGTCGGGGTCAACAAAGCCTGTCCTCCCTCAGTTCATATTTTTTTTTGCTATAGGGTGGTATTTCCTGCAGGAGTCGGTCACACCTGTTTCCTCCCTCCACAGTTTCATACTATAAAGTTCTCAGGGCATAGAGCGGGGGGGGAACCACAAGTTGGCCCTACCCTCACGACAGTCATACTGTAGTCTCCAAGCAAGTCGGTTCCCACGGGCCTGTCCTGCCCTTCCACCAGTTTCATACTGTAGTTTTCCACGTAGAGAGTTCGTCACCAAAAACTAATCCTCCCCTCACATTTCATTTACGTAGAGTATTCCAGTAGGAGGAGGTTTCATTCACAGACAGTATCCTCCACACTCACCAGTCACTTTTTTTTAACTGAGGTTTCGACATTAAGGAAGGTCATCACCACCAGACCCCTTTCCTTTCCCTCCACGCAGTCCATAATGTTAGGGTCTCCAAAGTAGGAGTCAAGTCACCGCAAACCCTATCCTTTCCCCTCATGTATACTGTAGGGGACTGCCAGCCCAGAGTAGGTCCACCACCTGTCCTCCCTCAGCTTCCATTACTGTAGTTTCCAGGCAAGAGTCGCGTCAAAATGATTCCTCCCACTCACAGTCCCTCAAACTTATTGTAGTATCCAAGCAAGGGACGGTGTCAGACCTGGCCACCCTCACGAAGGGTCATTTACTGTAGGGTTGACTCCAAGTTGAGTCATCCCACAAACGCTATCATCTCCCTCTGGTCAATTACCTTTGTAGTCTCCAGTAGAGTCGTCACCACCCTATTTCCTCCATTCACAAGGTCATACCTTTGTAAGGGGACATCACAGCAGGGGAGTCGGCACTAGCACGCTGTCCTTCCCTCACACCGGTTAGCTTACTTGATCGTACTCCACGCCTGTCCTACCTCCACCAGTTTTCATACTTGTGAGGGATTCTTTTCCAGTTAAGAGGGGTCTTTTTCAACCTCCTATTGCTTCCCTCACCAGGTCATTTAAACTGTAGGGTCTTTCCAGTAAGAGGTTTCATCACATCCTAGTCCTCCGTCCAACAGTTCCAATTGACTGTTTATGTCTCCAGTAGGGGAGTCATCACACCTAATCCTCCCTCCACGCAGTCTATACATGTTTAGGTTTCTCCAGTAGAGTTCATGCACCCCCACTTATCCTCCCCTTTCAGTTCATTTACTGTAGTCTCCAGTAGAAAGTCGTCACCACCTATTTCCTCCTCAGGTCTTTTTATAATGTTAGTTCTTCCAGTGAAGCGGGAAGTTGGGTCACACCACCCTGTCCTCGCCCTCAGGATCATAGGGGTAGTTTTGTGCAGTGTCGTCCACAAAAAACTGTCCTCCCCTCACCAGGGTCACAGCTATAAGGGTCTCCAGGCAAGTCGTTAACCAAGCTGTCCTCCGCTCACCAGTTTCCCATTAAACTGTAGTCTCCAGCAGGGAAGGGACCGTCACACCTTGGGTTCCTTTTCCATCACAAGGGGGTTCAACCACTGTAGGTCTCGAGTAAAGGGTGGAAGGGTTGGGGCAACCTGTCCTCCTCTCCGACATTTCACACTTATCATGGGTCTTCACAGTAGCGGTGTCGTCACAACCTTGGTCATCCCTCTCAGTTCATACTGTTAGTCTCAGCAGGTAGTTGTCAGCCACCTGTCCCTCCCTCACTGTCACATTATAGTTGCTCCAGTAGAGGTTGGTGCAAAATAAAACCTGTCCTTCCCCTCACGGGGTGCACACCTGTTGGGGGGGTCTCCAGTATAGGGAGGGTTGTCGAATACCTGTCCGTTTCACCTCAGACACGCCACCACTGTTAGTCTCCAGCAGAGGGGGTGTGGGGGTTCACCACCCTGCCCCACCCTCACCCAACGGTCATTTACTGTAGTATTCAAATTTAGAGGTTCATCACAATAACCGTGATCCTCCCTCAGTCATACTGTAGTCTCCATGTTTATGGGAGTTTCGTCCCGCCTATCCTTTCCCTCCGGTTTTTTCATAGACTGTAGGGGGACTCCAGGGCAGGGAAGTCGGTCCACCACCGTCCCCTACCCTCAGTCATTACTGTTAGTCTCCAAGTGAGGAGGGGAGTCGTTCCACCCACCGGTCCTACCCGCACGCAAGGTCATTTTTGTTATTCTCCAGAGAGAACGTCCGGATCCCCACCCTGCTGTCCTTCCCTCACAGTACCATACTATAGTCTCAGGCCAGTGGGTCGTCCCACACCTGTCCTCCCCTCACCAGTTCACACTGATAGGGGGTTCTCCATAGCAAGGGTCGTCGCAGCAAAACACTGTCCCCCCTCCACCAGTCCCATACTGTAGTCTCCAGCAGTGAGTCGGTTCCCCCCACACCTGTCCTCCCTCAGTGCTTTCTGTAGGAAAATTCCTCCAAAAAAAAAAATCCCCGGGGTTTCCTTAAACAGGCCCTTTTTTAGGGTCCCCTCCTCCCACTTCCTAAATTTCCCCCCCTTCCATCACTGTCCCCCCCCCACAGTCCCCCCACGCCCCCCTTCCACAGCCATCCCCTGTCCCCCCTCCACACCCCATCACTGTCCCCTTCCAAAAGTCCATCACTGTCCCCCCCTCCACATCCACACTGTCCCCTCCACAGCCCAAACCCACTGTCCCCTCCACAGTCCATAACTGTCCCCTCCTCCACAGTCCATAACTGACCCCTCCTCCACAGTCCATCACGACTCCCCAACCCAAACCCAACTGCCCCCCTTCCACATCCATCACGGGCCCCCTTTTCCACAGTCCATAAACTTTTTCCCCCTCCACATTTCCTTTCCTGCCCCTCCTCCCATTCCTTTCATTTGTCCCCCACAGCCCCATCCCGCCCCCTCCCCCGTCCATCAACCGGGTCCCCCCCTCCAAAAGCCCAAACACGTCCCCTTCCACATCCATCACTGTCCCCTTCCCAGCCCCATCACTTTCCCCCCCCCACAGCCCATCACTGTCCCCTCCAAAATCCATCATTTGCCCCCCCCCACACCCCATAAACTGTCCCCCCACAGTCCATCCCCTGCCCCTCCACAGCCCAATAAACTGTCTCCCCCCAGCCCCCAATCCTGTCCCCAAACCACACCCATCATTGTCCCCTTTCCACACTCCATCACGGGCCCCTTTCCCCACCCATCCCGTCCCCCCCAAACAGTACCCTTTCACTGTCCCCCCCCCAAAAAGTCCACACAGCCCCCTTCCAAAGCCCCACACTGTCCCCCTCCACAGTCCATCACTGGTCCCCCCCTTCCACGGGCCCCTTTCACTGTCCCCCCACACCCCAATAAACTGCCCCCCCCCACAGTCCACCACTGTCCCCCTCCACGGGTCCATCACGTCCCCCCCCCACAGCCCAATAAATTTCCCCCCACAGTCCCTCATGCCCTCCCCCCCCCCCCCCCCTCCACATCCATCACGGTCCTCTCCAAAACCCCAAACACTGTCCCCCCTCCACATTCCATCCCTTTTCCTCTTTTCCACACCCCATCACTGTCCCCTCCTCCACAGTCCATCACTCCCCTCCTCCCCCGTCCATAAACTTTCCCCCTCCACACCCCCATCACTGCCCCCTCCCCACATCCATCACTTTTCCCTCCCCATCCATCACTGTTCCCCTCCACACCCCTTTCCTTCCCCTCCCCACATCCACCCAACTGTCCCCCCACAGCCCCTTGCCCTGTCCCCTTCCCCGTCCCCCACTGTCCCCCCTCCACAGTCCATCCGGGCCCCTTCCTCCACCGTCCCCCCACGGTCCCCCTTCCCTCCACAGTCCAACAGTGTCCCCTCCTCCAACGTCCACCACTGTCCCCCCCTCCACGTCCATCATTTCCCCTCCCCCACAGCCCCATCACGGTCCCCCCACCAAACACCCCAACTGTTCCCTCTCCACAGTCCATCACTGTCCCCTCCACACTCCATCACTGTCCCCTCCACAGTCCATCACTGTCCCCTCCACAGTCCATCACTGTCCCCTCCACAGTCCCCACGTCCCCTTCCACATCCCCCACTTTCCCCCCCCACAGCCACCACTTCCCCCCTCCACAGCCCAATCACTCTCCCCTCCACAGTCCATCACTTTCCACAGGGTTCCCCTCCACAGTCCATCCCTGTCCCCCTCCACAGTCCATCACTTCCCCCCCCCCACATCCTTTAAATCCCCCCCTTCCAAAAACCCTCACTGTCCCCCCCTCCACAGTCCATCACTGGCCCCTCCTCCACGTCCATGCCTCCCCCTCTCCACAGTCCATAAATGTCCCCCCCACAGCCCCATCACTTTTCCCTCCTCCAAAAGCCCCACACTCTCCCCCTCCACAGTCCATAAACTGTCCCCCCCTTCCACATCCATAAACTGTCCCCCACCCGCCTTCACTGTCCCCCCCCACACCCCATCCCTGTCCCCTAAACAGTCCATCACTGTCCCCCCCCAAACAGCCCATCACTGCCCCTCCACAGCCCCAAACGTCCCCCCCCCCAGTCCATCACCCCCCCCTTTCCCCCACGCCAAATCACGGGCCCCTCCAAAATCCATCACTGCCCCCTCCTCCCCCAGCCCATCCTGTCTCCCCCCCCACAGTCCATCACTGCCCCCTCCACAACCCCTTCCTGCCCCCCTCCACAGTCCTTTCCTTTCCCCCTCCACATTTCCCATCACGTCCCTCCACAGTCCATCACTGTCCCCTCCTCCACAGTCCATAACTGTCCCCTCCTCCAAAGTCCTTTCCACTTCCCCTCCACATTCCAAAACTGCCCTCCTCCACACCCCCATCACTGTCCCCCCCCAAAAAGCCCTCACTGCCCCCTCCCCCAGTCCTTAAACTGTCCCCTCCACAGTCCATCACGGTCCCCTCCACATCCATCCCTGTCCCCTCCACACTCCATCACTGCCCCCACACCCAACACTGTCCCTCCTCCACAGCCCCATCACTGCCCCCATCCACATCCAAAACGGGCCCCCTCCTCCACAGTCCACCACGGGTCCCCTCCACATCCACCACTGCCCCCCCCCCCACATTTCCCCAAATCACCTGTTTTCCTCCACAGTCCATCACTGCCCCTCCTCCACTTTCCCCATCATTGTCCCCTCCACAGCCCCATCACTTTTCCCCCCCCCAAACAGTCCATCATTTTTCCCCTCCCCCAAGTCCATCACTTTTCCCCACCCCAAATCCAAACTGCCCCCCGCCACCCTTCCCCCCACAGCCCCAAATTTCCCCCTCCTCCACAGTCCATCACTGTCTCCTCCACAGTCCATCACTGTCCCCTCCTCCACAGTCCATCACTGTCCCCTCCTCCACAGTCCATCACTGTCCCCTCCACAGTCCATCACTGTCCTCTCCACAGTCCATCACTGTCCCCTCCTCCACAGTCCATCACTGTCCCCTCCACAGTCCATCACTGTCCCCTCCACAGTCCACCACTGCCCCCTCCACCCCTGCCCCACCAATTCCCCCTTTCCTTCACGGGTCCATAACTGCCCACCTCCACAGCCCAAATCACTGTCCCCCTTCCACAGTCACTTTATTTGTCCCATTTTTCCCCCCCAATTCCATCATTGTCCCCCCCCCCCCATCAGTCCACCCTGTCCCCCCCCCACATCCCTCACTGTCCCCTCCCCACTCCAACACTGTCCCCCTCCACAGTCCATCACTTTTCCCCTTTCCAAAGCCCCATCACTGCCCTCCTCCCCCTTCCTCACTTTTTCCCCTCCAGGCCACACTGCCCCCCTCCCCACAGTCCATCACTGTCCCCACCCCACAGCCCCATCACTGTCCCCCTCCACAGTCCATCCTGCCCTCCACAGCCCAATCCTGTCCCCTCCAATTCCATCCTGACCCCCTTTCCACAGTCCTTTCACTGTCCCCTCCACATCCATCACTGTCTCCCCCCCCACATTCCATCCCCGTCCCCTCCACAGCCATCCTGTCCCCTCCACACCCCATCCTGCCCCCCTCCCCACATTCCATCACTGTCCCCTCCCCCTTTCCCCCCCAAATCCCCACCTTTCCCCCCCTTCCCGGGTCCATCACTGCCCCTCCACACCCCAAAAGCCTCCTCCCCCAAGTCCATCATTGCCCCCTCCCCCATTCCACACACTGTCCCCCCCACAGTCCATCATTTTTCCCCTTTAATCCTCCCGTTTCCCCCGCCATCACTGCCTCCTCCACGTCCACCCCTTTTCCCCTCCACAGCCCCACCAATGTCCCCCCCACCCAAACCAGAAGCCCAATCACTGTCCCCCCTCCCAGCCCATCACTGCCTCCTCCACGGCCCCATCACTGTCCCCCTCTTCCATCTTTTTCCCCAACCCCCACGGGCCTCCTCCACACCCCATCACTTGCCCCCTCCAAAAGTCCATCACGTCCCCCCCCAGTCCATCACTGCCCCCCCCCCAAAAATCCATCACTGTCTCCATCCACAGTCCTTCACTGCCCTCCTCCACGCCATAAATGTCCCCCTCCCAGTCCATCACGTCCCCCTACCCTCCATCACTGTCCCCTTCCACGGCCCCATCCTGTCCCCTCCACATCCATCACTGCCCTCCCCACAGTCCATCCTGCCCCCCCCTCCACAGTCCCCCAACGTCCCCTCCCCCAGTCCTTTCCCTGCCCCCCCCCAAAACCATCCTGTCCCCTCCTCACTCCATCTCTGTCCCCTCCACACTTCATCATTGTCCCCTCCACAGTCCATCACTGTCCTCTCCACAGTCCATCACGCTCCCCTCCACACTCCATCACTGCCCCCCCTTCCACACCCCCATCAGCCCCCTTTTCCCCCACACCCCCTCCTGTCCCCCCACAGTCCCATCCTGCCCCCCCCAACCCGCCCATCACTGCCCCCTTTCCCCACAGTCCATAAAAGCCCCCTCCACAGCCCCTCATTTTCCCCCCTCCTCCACATTTCCATAAAGGGGCCCCCTTTCCCCACACCCAATACTGTCCCCTTCCACACCCCATCATTTCACCCTCCCCCAACACCCAAACACGTCCCCCCCCACAGCCCATCACTGCCCTCCTCCACATTCCATAAAATTTTCCCCCCCACAGCCCAAACCGTCCCCCCCCCAAACAGTCCCCACCCCCCCCCCCCCCCATCACTGCTCCTTCCTCCACGCCCCATAAACTGTCCCCTCCACAGTCCATCACTGTCCCCTCCTCCACAGTCCATCACTGCCCCCTCCACAGTCCATCACTGTCCCCTCCACAGTCCATCCCGCCCCCTTCCCCCCACATTCATCGCTTTCCCCCCCCACAGTCCTCACTTCCCCTCCCCGGGGTCCATCACTGTCCTTTTCCACAGTCCTCCCTTCCCCTCCACAGTCCTTTCCATTTTCCCCTTCCTCCACAGTCCATCACTGCCCCCCTCCACAGTCCATCACTGTCCCCCCCCCACATTCCATCACGCCCCCCTTCCCCCCGTCCATCACTTCCTCCCCCCAAGTCCATCCCCCCTTTCCCCCCCCCCCAAAACCCCTTTTTCCCCCCCCCCCCCCCCCCCTTCACTGTCCCCCCTCCACAGCCCCATAAATGCCCCCTTCCACATCCAAATTTTGTCCCCCCCCCAAAAATCCATCACGGGTCCCCCCCCCCACATTTTCCATCACTGCCCCCCTCCTCCACGTCCCTAAACTGTCCCCTCCTCCAGAGTCCATCACTGCCCTCTCCACACCCCCCTCCTGCCCTCCTCCACCATACATCACTGTTCCCCTCCACCATCCATCACTTCCCCCCCCAAAACCCCATCCTGGCCTCCTCCAAATCCACACTGCCTCATCCACATCCTTTACTGCCCCCTTTCCACAGTCCATCACTGCCCCCTTCCTCCACACCCAACCACTTCCCCCCCTCCACAGCCCAAACCCCCCGCCCCCTTCCACATTTCCATCACTGTCCTCCTCCACAGTCCATCACTGCCTCCTCCACAGTCCCATCACTTCCCCCCCCCACAGTCCATCCCTTCCCCTCCACAAGCCCTCCCTGCCACTTTCCACATCCATCACTGCCTCCTCCAAAATTTCCAAATCACTGCCCCCCTCCTCCATCCATAAACTGCCCCTCCAAAAGTCCATCACTGTCCCCCCCCTTTTTTTCCATCCCTGCCCCTCCAAAAAGTCCATCCTGCCCCTCCAAAAAGTCCATCCCTGCCCCCTTCCCCACCCAAGTGTCCCCCCCCCCACCCACGTCCCCTTTCCCCAGTCCATCACTGTCCCCCCCCCCCATTCCATCACTGCCCCCCTTCCCCCCACATTTCCCATCACTGTCCCCCTTTTCCAAAAGTCCATAAACTGTCCCCCCCACAGTCCATCACGGGTCCCCCCCCTTTCCCCCAAGCCATCACGCCCCCCCTCCACAGTCCATCCCTGTCCCCCCCCCCCGGGCCCATCACGTCCCCTTCCAATCCACCCAACTTTTCCCCCCCTCCACATCCATCATTTCCCCCCTCCACAGTCCACCCGGGCCCCCTCCACATCCATCCCGTCCCCTCCCCCCACAGTCCATCCTGCCCCCTCCTCCCACCCAAATCACTGTCCCCTCCCCTCCAAAAACCCCCCAACCCCAACTGTCCCCCTCCAAAACCATCAGTCCCCCCTCCACACCCAAAAACTGTCCCCCCCTCCACAGTCCATCACTTGTCCCCCCAACCCACTAATTTCCCCCCCCAACCCCCAATTCCCCCCACTTTCCCATTAAAAGTCCCCTCCCCACAGTCCATAAACTGCCCCCCTTTCCACACCCCAAACCAGTCCCCTTTCCACGTCCATCACTGTCCCCCCCCCCACAGCCCATCATGTCCCCCCCCCACACCCCATCATGTCCCCCTCCACAGTCCATCACTGTCCCCTCCTCCACAGTCCATCACTGTCCCCTCCTCCACAGTCCATCACTGTCCCCTCCTCCACAGTCCATCACTGTCCCCTCCACAGTCCATCACTGTCCCCTCCACAGTCCATCACTGTCCCCTCCACAGTCCATCACTGTCCCCTCCACAGTCCATCACTGTCCCCTCCACAGTCCATCACTGTCCCCTCCTCCACAGTCCATCACTGTCCCCTCCACAGTCCATCACTGTCCCCTCCACAGTCCATCACTGTCCCCTCCACAGTCCATCACTGTCCCCTCCACAGTCCATCACTGTCCCCGCCCACATCCACACTGCCCCCCTCCACAGTCCATCACTGCCCCCTCCACAGTCCATCACTGTCTCCTCCACAGTCCATCCCTGTCCCCTCCTCCACAGTCCATCTCTTTTTCCCCTCCACATCCACCTGTCCCCCCCAACAGTCCATCACGCCCCCCCCCTCCACAGTCCCATCACTGTCCCCAAAACCATCCTGCCCCCCCCACGTCCATCACTGTCCCCTCCACATCCATCATGTCTCCTCCAAGTCCATCCTGCCCTCCT
>JAODAL010037850.1:0-39912 GCA_025379985.1 Phyllomedusa bahiana | reverse complement strand
GTTGCAGCTGTCTGATGGATAAGGTACGGGTTTATTTGGAATTAGTCCTGTTACATTATTGAAAAGTGCATTACAACAACATACACTATTTTCTTTTCTCCTTATGTTGCACAGTGCAAAGAGTGAGAGACGGCAACCATCTTCCCCCCCCTCAGCTTGAAGTTGCTTTCTTGTGTCTTCTGGTGCAAACTAGGCCCCAGACTTTTGTGATATAGAAACGGTACCTAAGAAGGACAGTATCCTTTAAAGAAATTAAGCTTCTAAATTCAATGAAAAGACAATTTATTTTTAAAACTTGATGTTAAAAATACAAGCCAAAATTTGGTTTATAAAGTTTTGCGGGGAATGTGACTTTTTGCAAAGAAATCAAGAAAAGTTTTAGAATATAATAAAATTTGGAGTTGTTTTAAAGGTTTTAAAAAAAAGGTTACTCTTGCAATACAGGGTCCTAATAAATCCATGGATTTTTTATTAGGGGGAATTTTGCAGAATTTTCGTTCTAAATAAAAACCACCCCCTTATAAAGAAAAAAAGGCCTTTGAAGAGAAAAAAAATAAAAAAAGTCTATCGGTCCCCAAATTTTTTCAAAATTTTATGGAGTCCCCCTTTTACGCAACGATATGCAATTTGGAAAAGGGAGGCTGCAAAAAACCCTTTTGAGTTTTTACAAAAAAAAATAATGGATTTAACATATCCTCTTTTTACAAAAACCCCAACATTTCACTTTTAAGCCCTGGGTTTTCAAAGGTTATTCGAAAAATGGTCCGCGATTCTTAGGGGTCGCATATTGCTTAAGGTTCATCGTAAAAAAAATTTTGGGTTTTAAAAAGACACTGGGGGAAACCCATTTCAAAATGATAATAAAGCCTAGTTAGGTTTTTCACTCAAGATACCCCTTGAATAGGATCAAAGCAAAGTCCTAAATGCCAAATCCTGACACACATTTTTGGATGGATTATGGTCCCCGTGAACGGGTTAAAATTTTTTGGGGCAAAAATAATTTTCTAAAAAAAATTTTTTAATATTTTGATTCATCCAAAAACATTAATATTCCCTTTCAAAAAAAGGTAGAACTAAGCAACCTTCCGTTTCCTTCGGAAGAACCCGCATTTCTGATTGTGTTTAGTATAAAGAGATGTCTAATAAAAATTGGATCCCAAACCCCCCCAAAAGTCCACGATGGACGGATTGTGATCCAACTTAAAATTTCTTTTAAAAAAAGATAGAATACAAACTTTGAGAATAAAAAAAAAACAGAGAAATTTTTCTCCCAAATATAAACCCCACACCAATGGTATTCTACAAAATCAGATCCAGGGTACTCTTGGTGGGTTTGGAAACAATTGCTTTAATTTTCTCTCGCTTGAGTACCATCTGTAGTCTTTGTGTGTCAATGCTTCCTTCGTTTCTGTATGGATGGAATTTTTTTACTGGTTGTCTAATAGTTTCTCACCCTTTTTTTTTTACATTGTTTTAATTTGAGTACAAAGGCCGATTTTTGATTACAGCCCCAAAAAAAAACTCCCTTAAAAGGGCAAATCTCAGAAAAGGTGTAGATTTAAACAAACCTCCTAGGGAAAAAATGCAATGGATTCTCCAAAATGAAGGGAATTGGGCCTCAGTATAAATTAGGGATAAAAATTTTTTTATTTTATTTTTTTTTGTCATCTTGATTTTTTGTCGCATACTTATTAATTTGAAGCCATAAATTTTTAAAGTCTATTAACCTGGTTGTTTTGTAAAATCAAAGTCAACATCTCACTAAGGGTAGTTTAACGGCGTTTTTTTAGTTGTGTTTAAAATACGTTTAGTAGTATTTGGATCCATTGTTTGGGCCCCCCAAAGGACCCAAAACCCTATCGAAAAAATAGAAAAGTGATTTACATTGCTTTTTATTAGAAACACACATTGGGGGTTCCACGGTGATCGCGTGAGTGTCTCACTGCGTCTTTAGGATCCGTTCCAAGAATTGACTTTCAATTTTTGGTCCCGAAAGACCAGCGGGGCCTTTTTAAACTATAGGGTGCGTCCTTTGGGGCCCAACATGCATCCGGTTTGGATTGGGGGGGATCTGTTTTCGATCCAAATTTCTGCAGCGTTTTGGTGCGATTTTTGGATCCAACACAAAACCCAAAATCGGATCCAAAAACGCCCTGTGAACAATCCCTTATTCTACCTAAGTCCTACCTGGGCTGATCACAGTATGGAGGAATTGATTGTTGTAAATGGGGTGGAGGGGTCTGTTTTGATTTAAAATTTGGGCCCTGGAGTTAGTTTTGCCCTGCTCACTAAAAATGGGAAAAATATTGTGTTTATTGTTCAGGAGCCATAATTAAATTTAAAGGTCTTTAACAAGCACGGGCTCGTGCACATTAACAAAATCTATATTGTACCATATCAGCAGACACCCACCCACCCCCCTTTGTTAAAGATTTTATTTAGAGCCCGTAACAGGAGTACTGCAGTGAAGTCCTGATGGCACCAATATGTATCTGTTTGTTGTGTGTAAAGCAGTAACATTTCGAAAAAACCCCTTTTTTTTTTAAATTTACTGGCCCGGGGTTTCAAATCATGCTAGAATACCAAAGGGAGCCTTTATGGCCGAAAGGATCTTATTTTCATGCTTTAAATGTTAAAATAACATATTATTCAATGACGGGAAAAGACAACACTCAATATTTAATTTTCGGTGCAGAATTTAGCTCCTTTCTTAATAAATATTTATGACAGAACTTTCTTCTCAGGACGAGTAAGCAAACTCAGCATAAGGAAGCTAATTTCCTAAACAAAATATTCAAAAAAGAAAGGAAAACAAATAGTTATCAAAATCCCCAAAAATGGTCAAAAAAGCCCGAAGGGAAAAACCCTTTTTAAACCTTGTATTTTCATTACACCAAGGCCTAATAAACTTCCTAGAAATGTGCTCATGGGAACTGCCCTCAGTCACAGAACACACTTGCTTCACTCTTGTTAAGAATCTTATAAAATATCAATGAGATTGATTGTAAGTGAAATCGAAACTGTCAGGTGGTTTACGCTACCTTGTGACATGAAAAGCAGGGATAGCCAGCTCACCTTTTCCATACTGGGGGGGTGCAGAGAAAGCACCTGAGGATTGCAATGCAATTCAATTTTTAATAGAAGATACCAGCGGTGAAAATATAAAATGCTTCCAGAGTCCTGTGTATGACGACCACATACACTGATTGACAGCTTTTCCTGTATCAGAAGGGTCATGGCTAGGCAGTTTTAGCTTGTTCCCCGGATAAAACTGCCTGTGCCCGAACCTCACCGGGTCAGGCCGCTGCCGTGGGACCCGGAACGCCCACGGTTTTCAGCTGTATGGTCTTGCTATACTGGGGGGAAAAATTACCACCTAGCTATAGGTGGTCCTTATCCCTGCCTACTATACTGGGGGGCCATTATTACTGCCTTGCTATATGGTGGCCAAAAATATTACCTGCCTATAATTCTACCTAATAGTGGCCTATAAAGGAACGCTCCATAGCATTCTATCATAGAAAAGCCAGGGGTAGGGGATGGGTGTTTCTTGTTTTTTGTATAAACCCCCCTTAGGAAGGGAGTTTGTACACCCCCCCCCCAGTAGGTAGGGGATATAGGTGCTGGTAAAAGGGGGATTTTAAAATGTTTGTGGTGTAAAATTTTGCAGGAGGGTTTGGCCGGGAGAAGTCATCATGGAGGTCTGTTTGGGAACCTATATATCAACAAGTATATACAAGTTTTGAATTTTTATGTTTATTAGGGTTTACCAAAGTTTATTTTGTCAGTTTTTTTAGTTTTTATTGTCGTTTAATGTTCACACATCGTAATGTTTAGAAATGGAAGATCGTTCATTCAGTAAACCCCTTTCACATTTCTTCCCGGTCATAGAGCAGCAGCACGATCATTAGCAAAACCTAAAAATTTTCATTTTTTTAAAGTTTATCTTGATTTTTTTATTGTTACCTTTATACAAACTAATTAGAATTGTATTTATATTGTTTTGATTCATTATGGTTAATCTGTAACAGGGAGCCCACACTTTAAAACCTACAAGTTTCCTGTAGGGTTTCATACTGCCTGAGGAAGCCGATCATGAGTATCGGAGAAACGCATTGCATGTGATTTGATTCTTTTTACAAACTTTTATTTTAGTTGCTTATTTTATTGTCCAAAAATGGTAGTTTTTTTAATTGAAAAAATTATAGTTTTTTACATTTCAATGCGTTGAATTGTTTTCCTCCTTTTATTCCTTGTTTGTTATATGAAAGGGATTTTTTGGATATAATCATTTTCACAAGCTCAGCTTTCCCCTTCTTCATATGACCCCATGTAAAAATCAACCTTTGCTGAAAAAGGAAGAACAAAAGGGGATGGGGGAGGACAAAAAGCATACTTTTTAGTGTAGTATTATCACACTCGTTTGTTCCAAATAAATGTGACTTAGAACTGCTCACCTGGGTGAGTTGTACAAAAGATGGTAAAACTCATATAAAAGCATGAATAACGATATCCTCGATTGCAGCAGCTGCACTCACATTAACACCTGGAGGCCAGCACCGACAACTTCACAGGGCAACATACCCAAAATTCAAGGACAAAAGTTCCAAAATAAAGGAGGCAATGCGCTCGGGAACCCAAAAAATTTTAAATGTTTTTTTATACTGTATAGAAAATTACTGGACATTTTAAAAATTAAATTTTGTGTCAGTTTTAATAATCTTTAAAAAGTATTATAGCAATAAAAAACGAACGCGTTTCTCACGCTACACTTGGTGTGCTTCATCAGGGAATAACAACAGCATAATGACAGAACATTTTAAATAGCCAGCACTGGTGCATTGGTGTGCCCCCAAAATAATGCTACATCCGGTATGGAGGCATTTAACGATGTTGATCTAATTTTCTATTATAAATTTTTTTCGTATTAATTGCTGATCAAAAAATGTAAAAACATACATTAAAAATATTGAAAAATATAACCTTTTAGACTTTGAGAAAGACATCCGTGATCACGATCAGCTTAACAGTGTCCCCGAAACTAGAACCAACTCTTGTAATGAAAAATACAGAGGGGTATGCTTGAAGTTAGCAAACAACGTAAACAGAAGTAAGGCCGTGTTTTAACGGGTTTTCCCGCGGGTTTGGGCCCCTTTCGAGCTACAAATCCCCCGGAATAAGGGGCGGGACGGGGGGCAGGGGCCCAGCGCGGCGGGGGCGCCGCTCCCGGCCCCATAGCAAAGCTGGTTTACGGCGGCCGCGCCGTAATAATGGAGTCACTTTTCCCCCGCGGCGGGTTCGCCGGCGGGGAGGGCGACGGATTCCCCGTTCTTATTGGGGCCCGGGATTACCCTAATTGCGGGGGATTGGCGCCGTATGCAGGCAAATCCGGGCGGAGTATTGGGGGCCAAACCTGCCCAAATAAGCCGGTGAAGAGGCCCCAAATCGTAATTTTTAACAATAACAGCAAATCTTATTACTTAGTATCATATCCGTACACTGGACATAAATAAGCAACTGAATATGTTTAAAAGCGATTTACTAAAACTTAAAATAAAAATGCAAAAGTGGTTTAAAAAAGTGCAAAAAGCGGAATTGATACATAACTATCATGTTTTTTTACACAGTGCAAAAGTCTTAATTCCCAGTATCAAATCATCCACTAAAATGAATTAAAACTAAAAAGACTAAAATTCTATTGAAAGTATATAAATAGTTTTAGAATAAACAAAAAAAAAAATTTTAACTAAAGGAAAACTAAAAAATAATAAATTTATAATTCAATTATATATTCTTGGCTCATTAAAAGGGGGTTTTATCTTTTTAAATGGTATTCAGAATAAGGGGACAGTGAAAACAAGCAACTTTGCAATTGGATATAATTTGCAAAGCTGTCTTGTTTTCTCCCTTATCTTCGTTTTCTGTAAACACTGTTCCCCAGTGCCGGTCGGATTCCTCCTCCTTTCATTTCATTGGCTGATGGCTCTACTAATTTACATTCTGTCTGGCCCCCAGTCGTATTCAGGGGAGCGCGCATTTCTGCCTCTCTCACTCAGAATAAGGGACCGGCACCATTTCACTCTGCACAGCCAGCAGCTGCACAGTAACACTGCAGCTGCCTCTACAATCAGAAAACAGCAGAATTGTGCCTCGGTGCCTAATGCTCCTGTGTGTAAACATAGAAGGGAGACAGATCTGTGCTGCTCTGGATGACTTCATAGAATACTGGATTCAACTGTAACAAACCTCCAGCTGTGAGAGGAGAAGAGATCAGTGCTCTGAGTTCAAAGAAGGCTGTCTAGACTGAATGCAGGCCTGTGGTATGTAAACAGCTCTTACAAAATAAGACTGCATAGGGAGAGGAACGACACAGTGACATGTGAACAGTGGAGGGGGGGGATGATGTCATCCCCCTTCAGTTAAGAAACACCCAGCTGGGAGGGGAAGAAACGCCCCTGGATTTGAAGAGCTGAGAAAATCAAGCTACAAGAAAACAGCCGAACTGATGAAGCGATACATCCCCTTTAAGACCAAAAGGGGGCAATGTGTTTAACTTAAAAATCCAATACATGTCTCTATTTATCAGTTCGCAATCTGTTTGGATTATTTATGTCTATTTGTTCAACTAGTTGAAGAACAAAAGTAAACTTATCTGTTTTGTGTGCATTTTGTAGGTGACAAGTAAAACTATATAAAGCGCTTTGGTTTTTTATATTATGTCTGTGGTTATTCATTCTCTGAGATAATTTTGTGGTGCTTCGACCTACATATTGCTTTTGACATTCACAAGTGATTAAATATATAACATAGGTGGAGTTGCAAGAAAGCCTAGTCTTGACTTTAAAATTTTCATTTGTAACGGATGACACAAAATGGTCTCCTGTTTGTAATATCCCACATGAATTTATTTTGCCTTCTAAGAGGAGAGTTGCTGCTGCTGCTGGATCAAAGGGTTATAAGATAAGTGGTTTTAGCGAGTTCTGTGCGTGCGGTGTTGTGTGTACTGTTTTGTTTTAAGTGTCTTTTTGCTTAAGTGTGGACTTAATATTGGGGAACTTTAGATTTGGGCTTTTAGAAGGGCAGTATTATACAGATTTTTCATATTGTATCTGTATTTCTTCTTTTTTTTTTTTTTTTGGTAACATCCCTATGAGTTCTCATTGTTTGACAATGCTGTCCAGTTGCACAACTGTGCAATGTATGCCTTCCTTGTGCACAGATCGAGGGGGCATACTGCTGGTGGCAAAGATGGTGTGACACAGCACATTTAGAAGCAGTTATCTGGATCTTAAATGAGCAAGTGGCGAACTGAGTTCCATTGCCCATTCTTGGAAGCGAGTTATGACTCACTGGCAAATCACTCGCAGGTGTAGATGCTGGGGTGGGTGGAGCATAGAGGTGCAGGAAAATGAGGCAGCTAGCTGGGTATCTGTTTGATAGAAGGGAGAGGGAATGAGTGTCAGGCCGGGCTAGTCTGATCTGGTACACCCCAACAAAATTTGAAGATTGGAGGATGAAGGGGATGTCAGCTCAGAAATTAGCATTGCTTGCAGCAAGACACCTACCCCTGTCTGCTCAGTAAGATGGGAATAGAGTGTGCAGGCAGGCTCTAGACAGGTGCTAGTAGTTGGGGACTCTATAATTAGGGGCACAGGACAGGGCAATCTGCCACCAAAGACCGGGATCGTCGAACAGTATTTGTTTACCTGGGGCCCAGGTTCGACATATCGCGGATCGGCGGATGGTGGGCTGGTGAGAAACCCAGCTGTCAGGTCCACATATGGCACCATTGACAAAGTTAGAGGTAGGTGGAGCTGTCCTTAAAAATGTATTCAGGGACTTAGGCAAAAAGCTAATGCAAGTTCCTCAGGGTAATATTTTCAGAAATAAATTAATTATTTTTATCCTGTCCATGAGCCCACCAGTAGAGCAGAGGGAGATTAGAGAGGTGATAAAGTGGATCAAAAATTGGTGTTCGACAAGGGGAATTTGGGTTTTTGAGACTGGGACTGACTTTCTGTCTTGTAAGGCTCTATGCTAGGACGAGCTGAGCTGCACCTATTAATGGGGAGGGTACCACGCTGTATTGGGGGACAAAATGGCCTAGGAAGCTGGAGGGAATTTTTAAATAGGGACTTGGGGGGGAGGAAACTACACATAAGCGTTGCAAGATAGTGAGCTAGAAGAGCTGGGAATGTAGTAATAAATCAGGGGGTGGAGGTGGAGGGAGGGTTAGCAATAGTTAAAAAGAATAGGAGAAAGGAATTAAAAAACTGGGAAATCTCTAATTTGAATGCTGACCAATGGCAGGAGTCTGACCAACAAATTAAATGAACTAGAGTATTAATTTTTTTGTTTACAGAAGAAAATATGAAATTGTGGGGATATAACTGAGACATGGCTGGACGAGAGCTATGTCTGGGTGGTTAGCTTGCAGGGTTACAGTCTTTTTAGAAAGTGACCGTTAAAACACCGGGAATGGGGGGAGGTTGTTTTTCTATGTAAATCCTGTCTGAAGCACAACACTGCGGGAAGATATAGGTACGGTAGTGAACAGGTGAATTCATATGGGTAAATATACATGGGGGAAAGTAAACAGTAATATACATTCTAATAGGGGTCTGCTATAGGCTCCAAAATATAACAGAACACATAGAAGATATGTTCTCAGACAAAGAAATGAAGCATCTAATCCAGAATTGAGGTTGTTATTCTGGGCGACTTTAACTACCCAGACATAAAACTGGGAATCTGAGAACTGGTAGCTCTCACAAAGGAAACAGGTTTTTGTCTACAACTAATAGAACATTACCTTTCTCCAAATGGTGCAGAACGACTAGAGGAAAGGCCCTTCTAGACTTAATATTGACCTATTAGACATGACAGAGTAACAAAGGTTCAGGTTGAGGCGGCACCTAAGTGGAATAGTGACCATAATATATAAACTTCCATTTATCCTTCAATAGAGCTCTTTGTATGGAGCCACAAAAACACTGAATTTGAGGAAGGCTATTTTTACCCTGCTTAGAGAGGGGGCACTAAAAATTATTGATGGGACAAGGTGTTTAAAAAATAGCATGAACAATAAAATAAATGGGAGATCTTTAAAAACATCTTAGGCGCCCCACTGTGAGAGGTACATACCATATGGTAAATAATAAAATAATTAGAAAACAGGAAAAAACCCAATGGGATCAACAGGGATGTAAAGGAGGGGAATAAATAACAAAAAGAAAAGTTATAGGGAAGAAAATAAGAGTATGTAAAATAAAGATAAAGGCAGACAAAGCTGGAAAACAGAAAGACGTATTGCAAAGAATGTAAAATAACCCCACCAAAATAATTTTTTAACTATATAAATAGTAAAAAGATCAAAAAAGAAAATGTTGGCCCATTTAAAAAATTAATAGGGAGAAGGACAGTAGAGGGGTGATGAGGAAAAAGCAAAACCTATATATACAATTTCTTCACCACTGTATTTAACGAGGAGGATGGCAGCATTACTGTTGAACAGGGATGAGGTAAAACTCCAACTTAAAAGTTTTGGTCTAACCCAGGAAGAAGTGACAGGCTCCTGCACTTAGGAAGATTAAAAATAGACAAATCTCCCACAGCTACAAAATGGCATTACACCCACGTAGTCTAAGGGAGTTTAGTGTTGTCATAGATAGGCCTATTCTTATATTTATGGACTGTTTAATAATGGGGTTATGTCCCAAAGATTGGCGCATAGCAAATGTTGGTGCCAATATTCAAAAAGGGGTTAAAAAAGTGATCCAGGAAAACTATTAGGCCGCGGTAAGTTTAACTCTCTGTTGTAGGTAATATGGTTTGTAGGTTTTCTCAGTGATGCTATCCTTGAGTATCTCACTGAAAATAAATGTATAACGCCGTTCCTGTGGTTTATGAAGGATCTGGTCTGTCAAGACTTATTCTCATCAGCTTCTATGAGGATAAGTCAGTGCTAGACTGGATCGGGAATGAGGAAACTATGGATGTCATATATCTAGATTTTTCTAAGCATTTGATACGTGCCACATATAGCTAGGTAATTAAAATGAGAATGCTTGGACTGGGGGGGAAAAATTGTGTGCAAATGGGTAGGCAAATGGCTCACTGATTAGAAAACAAAGGGTAGTAAATTACGGAACATACTCAGACTGGATTACTGTTTACTTAGTGGGGTACACAAGGGTCAGTATTGGGCCCCTTACCTCTTTAACAGTTTCATTATGATCTTAACACAGGGATTTCACAGTTAGATTATCGATCTTTGCAGACGGATACTAAGCTCTGTAAAGTAATCAACCAATAGAGGATAATGTTGTTATTACAAAGGGATCTGGATAAGTGGGGCTGGGCGAGGATTGGCAGGAGAGTTTTAATATAGATAAATGCAAGGTTTTAGTGCACATTGGGGAGGAAAAATCAATTACATGATTACATGTTAAATGGAAAACACTGGGGTAAAGTGGACTGGAGAAGGATTGGGAATCTAGTGGACAGTATACGTTAACTGTAGCAGCAATGTCAGGCAGCAGCTTCCAAGGCTATATAGGTCTTGGGGTGTATTAAAAGGGTCATAGAGGCACACGATTAGCACATTATTCCCCCATTATACAAGTCATGGTTAGACCACACATGAATTTGTGTACAGTTTTGGGGCACCAGTGCACAGGAAAGGGAAAGAATTGTAGAGCTTGAAACCAGGTACAAAGGGGGCAACAAAAATAATTATAAGGATGGGTGGACTACAGTACCCAGAAGAATTAGCAAGATTACGGTTAATTTAGTTTAGAGAAAAGAGGTTTCGGGGGGACATAATAAATATGTTTAAATACATCAGAAGGGCAATATAGAGATCTCTCCCAGAATATTTTACCCAGGTCTGTATATGAAACAAGTTGTCATCCTTTACTTCTGAGGAACGAAAGTTTCTACATACAAAAATAATTTAAAAATACAAAAATCTCTTATATCCAATTTATACTCATCCATTTTTTTTTTTTTTTTTTTCCCTTTGGTGTTGTGTGTTTTGTGGGGGGGGGGGGGTTTATATTTATTATTTTGTTCCCCGGGGGTTGGTGTGGGTGCCCCCCCCGTGGTGGGGGGGGGGGGGGGGGGGGGGGGGGGATATATGGGGGTGGGGTGGGATCTTGTCATGGTGAATTCATTAAAGGCGTTTCAAAATGTTTGTGATGCATTTCTGGAGCGTAATAATTTAACAAGTTATAATGTCTTGGATTTCAGGAGAGGGGTCATTGATCAGGGATTTTTTCTGATTGCCAGATTGGAGTCCGGGAAGGAATTTTTCCTTAAATGATGGACAATTGGCTTTCTACCCTCTTGGGGGGTTTTTGCCTTCCTTTCTGGATCAACACCTTAGCATAGCAGGCTGAACTGGATGGACGTCTTGTCTTTTTTCGGACTTACAAACTATGAAACTATGAATATCCCACATGAATTAGGCCTCCAAGCAGTTGTATTCTTTTTGGAAAATGATAAAAATTTGTCCAAGAGAATTTTTTATTGAAGGGTTTTAAATTAATTTTAAAGAATAATTATTTTGTATATACTGGTAGCCACAGCGGCAAACACAAAGCACTAACCCAAATAAAAATTACAAAATATATTTTATTAAACGAATATAACAATACACAAAAACAAATAAAAAGACGGGTTCTGGGATCAACTAATAATAACTGTTAGAAAAGTAAGCCCATTAGTATGTTAATACACAATCTTATAATGTGACGTGGTAACAATACATTAATATATAAAGCAAATACAATTATCTCAGAGAATGAATAACCATAGACATAATTTAAAAAAGCAAAGCACTTTATATAGTTTGCCTCGTGGCCTACAAAATGCACACAATACAGATAATTTTACTTTTGTTGTTCAACCAATTAAACAAATAGACATCAATAATCCAAACAGATTACAAACTCTGCTAAATAGAGAAATGTGTTGGATTTTTAAGTTAAATACACTCATGGCACTTTATTAAGTACACCATGATAGTAAGCGCTTGGTCCCCCTTTTGCCTTCAGAACTGCCTCAATTCTTCGTGGCAATAGATTCCACAAGGGGTTGCAACGATTGCCTCAATTGGTAACCAAGGGGCACAAAGAGTGCAAGAAAATATTCCCCCACACCATGAAACCCACAACTCCACCTGCCTGAACGTTGATAAAGCAGCAGGATGGATCCATGCTTTCATGTTGTTGACGCAATTTATGTCCCTTCCATCCGAATGTTGCAGACAGAAATCGAGACTCATCATGGACAGCAACGTTGTTTTTCAAATTAATTCTACGTCCAATTTCGATTGAGCTTGGGCAAATTGGGCCTTCTGTTTCCTGTTCTTAGCTGAAAGGGTGGCACCCGGTGTGGGTCTTCTGCTGCTGTAGCCCCATCAGCCTCTAAGTTCGCCGTATGTGCGGTTACAGAGTTGCTCTTCTCGCCTACCTTGGTTGTTACGGGGGGCTTTTTGGTTCACTGTGCCTTTCTATCAGCTCGTACCAGTCTGCCCATTCATCACTTTGACCTCTGGCATTCAACATGCATCTTCAGCCCACAGGACTCTGCCGCTCACTGATGGTTTTTTCTTTTTCGGACCATTCTCTGTAATACCCTTGGATGTTGTGCGTTGAATAATCCCAGGGTGTTCAGCAGTTTCTGAATACTCTGACCAGCCCTTCTGGTGGGGGACCCCCCCCCCCCCCCCACCCCCCCGGGGACACCTAACATCCATGCCACGATAAAAGGCACTCATCACCTTTCTTCCCCTTACTGATGCTCGGTTTGAACTGTCAGGAGATTGTCTTGACCATGTTACATGCCTAAATGACACTGAGTTGCCGCCCATGCTGTTTGGTGATTAGAAATTAAGTGGTTAATGTGCAGTTGACAGGTGTTCCTAATTAAGTGGCCGGTGAGTGTACATTGTCTTCTTTTGGTCTTAATGAGGCTCAAGAATTTATTAATTGAATTATAAATTCATAAGTTTTGATGTAGATATCCTTTCTTAGCAACCTCTCTGTCTCCCACGGACCTTCAAACATAACAATGCACTGTTGAATTCTATTAAAAGATTAGATTGCTTTATTATGTGACTGTCATGATTTTTTTTTAATGGGTATAGGGCGTGATCATACAGTGTAGGTTACTGTGCAGCTGCTGGCTGTGCAGAGAGTGATAGGGTGACGGTCCCTTCATTCTGAGTGAGAGATGCAGAATATGCGGCGCTCCCCTGAATACGACTGGGGGCCAGACAGAATGTATATTAGTAGGCCATCCAGCCAATTTTTTTAAAATGAAAGGAGGAGGAATCCGACCGGCACTGGGAGGGAACATGTGTTTACACAAAACGAAGTATGGGAGTCAGTGAAAAACAAGACAGCTTTGCAAATTATATCCAATTGCAAAGTTGCTTGTTTTCACTGTCCCCTTATTCTGAATACCATTTAATGAAATGATACAACCCCTTTAATGAGGCTCAAGAATATATGAATTGAATTATCAATTCATTAGTTTTATGATTATCCTTTAGTTAAAATGTTTTTTGTTTGTTCATTCTAAGAACTATATTATATAGCTTTCAATAGACTATTTAGTCATTTAAGGCGACATGTATGAAAGAATTTTTCACCCTTTTTCTGGCATACAATACACCTAACTGAGCCAGCTACAATGTCTAATGCGCCTAACATATGCGCCTAACATATGGAGGGGTGTATTGGGGGTCTTCTGCAGGTGTGGCGCACCACACTCGTAATATTAGACACATATATGAATCTGGTTCTGCAAAACTAGGTGCATTACTGCTCCGACAGGCAGACCTATTTCAATGTGGTCTGCCTGAGCCTGAGGAGTCGAAGTGGAGAACCTGTAAGTTGTTTGCAGTAAAGGGGCCAAAAAATTTACAAAGATTTCTCAACTCTACACACAGTACATTAATAATAAGTACATTTATTAGAATTTTCAAATGTATAAAATTTTGTGAATTTAAATGTAATGAAAAATGTGAACATATAAAATGAATATACAAATATATGTCCCCAAAATATAGAAATATGTCCTATAAAAAATATTTAAAATTCACTAAATCTTAAACTAATTTAACATTAAATAACCCACTGATTATGTTGTTCATATTTTTATATTTAAAATTTTTACTACATTAAATTTGGAAATGTTTTTTGATGCTTCACCCTTTATTCTAATTACTGCAAGAGCCAGCACCTGCAAGGTCTTGCTGGGACCTCTGGTTCACCAAGCAAGATCAGTACCATGGTTTCTATTCACTGATATGCTATTCTAAAGACTTTTCTTTTATTTCCAGTCCTGTCTATGGCCTTTATTTCATGTAGGGTCATTATTCATGCCGCCATTGGTTCATTAATGCGCTTCTTATAACTAGGCAAGGCAGGTGTCGGAACTATACACACCATTTATTGAATGCACAAAACCTCTTTCTTCATACATTAAGGCGCAATTATACACTGAAAATGAGACTCGACTGTTCACTTTGACGCGCCTGCATTCATACATGTCGCCCTTAGTTGTTAATTATATTTTAGTGGACTGATTTGATACTGAGTAATTAAGATCTGTTGTTACTGTGTATATAACTATGATAGTTATGTATCAATTCACACTGTTTGCACAATTGTAAACCTACTTTCTGCACTTTTATTTTAAGCATTAGATAACATAGCTTTTAAGAGAATATTCAGTCCACCTTTTATTGATGCCTTTTTGTTCTTATTCAAATCTAAGGACATTCATTATAACCCAATATATCACAGAGTTCAGCTTCTCCCTCTCTGTCATATAACCCTATATATCACAGAGCTCAGCTTCTCTCCCTCTATCATATAACTCTATATATCACAGAGCTCAGCTTTCATCCTCTATCATATAACCCTATATATCACAGAGCTTAGCTTATCTACCTCTTTCTATATAACCCTTTATATCACAGAGCTCAGCTGATCTCCCTCTATCATTATTACCCCTATATATCACAGAGCTCTAGCTCTCTCCATCTATATATAACCTATATATCACGAGCTCAGCTTCTCTCCTCTTCATTAACCCCTATATATCACAGAGTTCAGTTTCTCTCCTCTTCATATAACCCTATTATCAAAGAGCTCAGCTTCTTCCCTCTGCTCATATAACCTATTCATATTCCACAGAGGTCAAGGATCATCTCCTCTATCACTAAAACCACCTATATATCAACAGGCTCAGCTTACTATCCTCTGTCATATATAACCCTATATATCACCTGAGGCTCAGCTTCTCATCTATAATATATAATCCTATTTATCACAGTGCTCAGCTTTATCTCCTCGTATAATATATAACCCTTTATTCACAGAGCTCAGTTCTCTACCTGCTATCATATTACTATATATTCACAGAGCTCAGCTCCTCTCCCTCTATCATTATAATACCTATATAATCACAGAGCTCAGCTTCTCTCCTCTATCATATAAACCCTATATATCACAGAGATCAGCTTCTCTCCCTCTATCATATATCCCTATGATATAAAAGGCTCTGGCTTCTCTCCTCTATCTTATAAACCCTTTTTATCACAGAGCTCAGCTCCTCTCCCTCTAACCATATAACCCTATATATCACAGAGCTCTCAGCTTCTTCTCCCTCTATCCTATAACCCTATATATCACAGAGCGCAGTTTCTCCCTCTGTCATATTATCCTATTTATCTACATGAGTTCTTTCCTCGCTCCTCTATAACATATACCTATATATACCAGAGCATCAGCTTCTTCCTCTGTACATATAAACCCTATATATCACGAGTCAGCTTCTCTCCTCTATCATAATACCTTATTTATCACTGAGCTCTGCTTCTCTCATTCTAGTATGTTAACCCTTATATATACAGAGCATCTGTTCTTCATCTATTCATATATCCCTATACATCACAGAGCTCAGCTCATCTCTCTATCATTATAACCCTATATATTCACAGAGCTATGATTACTCTCTCTATCATATAACCCTATATATCACAAGAGCTCAGCTTCTCTCCCTCTATCATATAACCCTATATATCACGTGTTAGTTTCTCTCCTCTATATTATAACCCAATATATCACAGAGTCTCAGTTCTCTACCCTCTGTCAATATAACCCTTTACATCACAGAGATCAGCTCATCTCACTATCATATAACCTTATAGCTCACAGTGCTCAGCTCCTTCCTCTCATCATATAAACCCTTATATATCACAGAGCTCGGCTCTCTTCCCCTCTATCCTATAACCCTTATATTTCACAGAGCTTTTCAGCTCCTCTCCTTCTATCTTATTAACCCTATATATACAGAGCTCAGCTTCTCTCCCTCATATTCCTTATAACCCTTATATATCACAGAGCTCAGCTTTCTCTCCTCTTATCATATAACCCTATAATCACAGAGATTCAGCTTCTCTCCCTTATCATATAACCCTATATATCCAGAGTTTCAGCCTTCTCTCCCTCTTATCATATAACCCTATTTATCTCAGAGCTCAGCTCCTCTCACCTTTTCATATAACCATTTAGCTCACAGAGCTCAGCTCCTCTCCTCTTTCATATAACCTATATATCACTGAGTATCAGCTTCTCCATCTATCATATAACCCTATATATCCAGAGTTCAGCTTCTCTCCTCTATCAATATAAATCCTATATATCAACAGAGCTCAGCTTTCTTCACTCTATCATATAAGCCTATATTATCACAGAGTTCCGCTTCTCTCCCTCTATCATATAACCCTTTATATCACCAGAGATCAGCTTCCTCTCCTCTATCATTTAATTACCTATATATCACAGAGCTCAGCTTCTCTCTTTGTATCTTATAACCCATTATTAACTGTAAATAGTGCTAGAACAACAAGAGGGTGTGGGGAGACAAAAAGTGCAGCTCCTCGTGCAGTATAATGTGTTTGGTAGGAGTGGTAACTAATAATTAGTGCCGCTCACCTGGGTGAGTTGTACGTATAATATGGTACAACTCATATGAAGGTATGAAGCGGTATTTCCTCGTAGATGTACCCAGTTCTTTTTCGTAGCTATATCCGCCAATAGATCAGCCTTTCTCTTAAAACACCCAACTGCTTGCACTATAGGACTTTCGGGGATTATATGATTGCAAAAAAGGACATGAATGTCCTTAGATTTGAATAAGAGCAAAAAGGCGCTTTGGATATAAATAATGCCAATAATAATATCTTGGACTATATAAGATAAAAGTTATGTCCACCTTTTATTGATGCCTTTTTGTTCTCATTCAAATCTAAGGACATTCATGTACTTTTTTGTAATTATAATAAACCCTTTTTATCACAGAGTTTCTGCTTCTCTGCCTCTATCATATACTACATAATATATCTACAGAAGCTCGCTTCTCTCCATCTATCATATAAACCCTATATTTCACAGAGCTCAGCTTATTCCTCCATTTCATATAACCATATAGCTCACAGAGCTCGCTCCTCTCCTCTATCATATAACCCTATATATCACAGAGCTCGCTC
Organism: Phyllomedusa bahiana; assembly: GCA_025379985.1. Classification (NCBI taxonomy): domain Eukaryota; kingdom Metazoa; phylum Chordata; class Amphibia; order Anura; family Hylidae; genus Phyllomedusa; species Phyllomedusa bahiana. The sequence goes on along the minus strand of JAODAL010037850.1, from coordinate 22,346 downwards.
CTATCCTCTTATCATATAACCCTATATATCACAGAGTTAGCTTCTCTTCTCTAACTTATAACCCTATATTTACTCAGAGCTCGCTTCTCTCCTCTATCATATCACCTTATATTTCACAGTGCTCAGCTTATCTCCTCTTTCATTTATCCCTATATTATCACAGAGCCAGCTTCTCTCCTCTATCATATCACCTTATATATCACAGAGCTCAGCTTCTCTCCTTCTATCACATCCTGCTGTAATATAAGGCAGCATCCCACAGAATTTCAAGTGCCACTATCATAAGACCTATAATATCTCTATGTGCTCCTACACTCCTGGACAGAGCTCGCCATTTCATGGTTTAGGCAGGAATACCAATGAGAATTTTTGGGCCTGATAGAGGCAAAGCATCTGGCCCTCTATCCATTGCAGTTTCTAACTTGCACTATATCATGCTCTTTGAAATGGATTATGACCCCCACTATGCCACGATGTAATGTTGATGTGGAATCCTCCAAAATGGGTATTTAATCGCTTTTTTAAAATATTATGTGATTTACAAAAAGTGATGCCTTGTAGAGCTACAGCTATTGCTCAGTCCCCCTTAGTTACTGAAAATTTACATTTGACGAGACAGACACTGACAGGAGCTGATCTGGCCCGCACTTGCATGTTTGCACTTCTTATCTGATGACATGGAACATGAAGGAGCTTTCAAGGGGCTGGGGCGAAAGTTCAGTGTATGGAGTCTGTTGCTGTATAGTTAATCCACTGTTGTAATGGTTATTATTTGTGTAAACTTTTGTGACGCTCACATTCTTCCTCACTCTCTGCTCCCCCACCTCACGCCTCACACTGCAGAGTTATGACAGCCATGATTGTTTATATTCATTGTCTGAGCTGGATAAGGAGGTAAGGAAAACCTAACTTCATGGCAAAAACCAGATAAAGGGAATGTGGTCATCAAAAAAAATCACTTATTGTTTAAACTCACATTTTATGTTTATAAACACATGTTGTTGGTTAGGTTTTTGGTTTATGTTTTTTTTTTTTGTTTATATTTTCCAGATCACTTTTCAATATTTTTTTAATAATATTAGTCCTGCAGTTTTCACTTTGGCCATAACCTAATTAATAGTCCTGGACACTTCTGTTCTGTAGAGAATGATTCTCAGTTGTCTGCTCCATTTTCTGTAAAAGCAGGGTCAAACCGATAGGAGTCACCAATGTGTACAGATACACAGAATCCACCGGTCACAATTAGGATGATAGTCACAGCTCTCACCCTCCCCTCCCTGTCAGAGTGATTTTTCCTAGGTCTCTACAGCTTGACTAGAAGACTCTCCTTTACAAGTCTATGGGACAGAATTCTGTCTTAACATCTATGTGCATGTAGATGCTGTAATGCATCGCTTGTCTGTGTTAAAGTAGTTGCAAGCAAGAATGTTTCCCCCCCACAATCTATATAGTCGGCCCCGAATATGAGAAAATCTACAATCAGGAATTAGAAACGGTGCGAGAGGAGAATGCATATGGATCAGGGGCTTGATTTAATAAGTAAAAAAAAAAAAATTGGTGACGGATTCCCATTAAAGGGGTTGTACACCTCATATAAAAATCATTTAAATAGCTCCTTGGCCCCCCAGTTAAGTAAAAAAAAGGTTATACTTACCTTCCTCTGTTTCCAGCAGCGCATCCCTTCGGTCTCCTGCTAACACGTTGTCACTTCTGAATGGGGATATGATCACTGCGATCACTTACTGGCTACAGCAATCACGTTTTTACTTACATTACCGTTTGGAGATGTTCACTTCCGAACGGTGATGCCAGTTAATAGCTGATTGGCTGCAGCGGTGACGTCCCTGTTCAGAAGTGACAGTGTGTGACAACAGAAGACTGGATAATTACACCCTTGGAACCAGGGACTGGAGGAAGGTGAGTATAACTTTTTTTTAAATTTATGGATTGCCAGGAACTATTTAAACGATTTTTCTATGAGGTGGAAAGCCCCTTTAATTACTTTGTTATAGTGCTGGGTTCACATCGCTATCTGAGGTTTTGTTTGGAACCAGGCCTATTTTAAGATGCATATAGAATCAAAAAATCCAGCTCAGGAATGTTCTTGTGAAGCACGATCTCCGCCACCACAGCACGTCTCTACTTCCTCTCAACTTCACCTAATATGTCCACCTACTGGTCTCTTAACTATACAGTATCTTGGTGCACCTGCAGCACTATCTTACTTCCTCCATATCAGCATTGAGCTCTGTGTGGGCCTGTGCTGTTGCTGGTCTCTTCTTTATACAAGCTGGCAGCCGAGAAACCATGTCTCCCAGGGGCCAGTAACACTGCCAAGGTCATGCGTACAGTGGCAAATAGACAGCTGGAAACATAAGGGGCAAAACAGTCTGACAAAATAAGTAGTGATAACCATACTGGTGCACCAAATGCAGGCAGCAACAAATATAAAAGGCAAAACACCATAATTTGGAGGGACTGAGAGTTAGCCCCCTTACAAGTTCTTAGCAGTCACTACTTAAAGGGGTTGTCTCACTACATTGATTCATTTCACCTCAGTTCTGTTTTCTTGGTTTCATTTTGAATTCAGGGACGTGTTTACTGGATTCTACTAGGCTGCAGTAGAAGCCAGGTCTGTAGCTATAGCAACCAGTGCTGGCTGCCTATCAGGAGAGATCAAACAGGTCTGTAGCTATAGCGACCAATGCTGGCAGCCTATCAGGAGAGATCAAACAGTTCTGTTGCTATAGTGACCTGAGGAGCTGATGCAGGGGATATCTCAGAATAGGTAGGATACTGTTAATGGACACATATTGCAAAGTGACTTGTTTTTGCAAGATCTTTAAGATAAAAAGCAATCCTTGTAGGGAGACAACCCCTTTAACCCTTTTGAGAGTTTTAAGCTTTATGATGTTTGTGTTTCATCTCTTTGTTACCTATATATTTAACCCACTTCATATTATATAATATAGACGCATGGATTTCAGCTGCCTTAAAGGGGTATTACCATGAAGGCATTTAATTCCTGCTTCAGCTTTCAGTGTGCTCAAAAGGGGGTATATGTGATTTGTTTGAACTGCATATCATGTGACCCAGCAGGCATGACATCACCATGTTTTAGTGTGTGCTCATTCTAGTCAAACAACAGTCTGTATATGTAAAGGGCTATGAGTAGCTACAATGTAGCGGAGTGGTTGGCACTTCTGCCTTTCAGCATATTGGTCCTAGGTTCAAATTCCTGCATGAACCAAAATGTGGATTTATTTTCCAAATGCACATACCTGATTAAGGTTTCTTTTTTTCCTTTTATTTATTTACACAAATTTCTAAGCAGTACAGAAGACAGGCCTAGAATGAAAGCAGCTGGGTTTGAACACTCGCTCAGCAGTGAGTGTATGTGATTACTAAGCAGGAAAGAGACTGAAAGAAGCTGCCTGAGAGGAGAGGTGATGTCTGAGCATGTGCGACCAGAACTGAGGAGCTCTTCTCACTAGTTTTATGCCCTGGAGATGAGATGTACACTATGGATCACTAAGAGAGCAGCTAAAACAAAAATGCTACAGAATGTTTAATAATGATGAATGGTGAAAATGATTATTTAATTTACAAGCTTCCCACCTCAATTTTACTTCGTGGTAAAAACCCCTTTAGGCAGATGCAGGCTGTTTAATGACATGTTACCAGGAGTTCTTTGTCAGATTACAAGTTGCTATAAACAGCAGCCTGAATGGCTAGTGTGAACTCCATTTATCACCCCTGTGAGAGAGATTGTGTCTGATAATAGAATTATATTAGCTCATGTTGGTTTGGAACACAAGCAAAATGTCCTCTTATTTGGGATCATGTTGCAGTTGCTAGAAGGTTATAATGGTGCCTTGAAGAAAGAGGGGGGAATATATTTGGATGCCAATGGCTCTGGGAACTATTGCCCCCATCCCAGGAGGCTCTTCTCCACTGACTATTGTCACTTGCTTATAAAGTAAAGGCAGGCAGCAGGCAGCAGTCTGTAAAAGATGACTTGAGGAGTGTTAGGCTATGTTCACACGGCTTAAAATGGGCCGTATTTCGGTCCGTAATTACGCGCCGGAGTGCGCCAATTACGGGCCGAAAACGGCCCATTCATTACGGTAATTCACAGTTCTCATAGAGAACTATGGATTACGTCTCCTCTCCCCGCCCGGCGAAGCCGCCGCGGGGGGAGATAATTGACATGTCACTTTCTAGCGGCGTATACGCGCCGCTAGCAGTGATTGTCTATGGGCCGGCGAAGTGCCGGCCCCCCGCTCACTCCCCCGCTCCCGCCCCTGTCCACACGGCGTAATTGCGGGGCGAAATTACGCCCCGCAATTAAGCCGTGTGAACATAGCCTTAGCACACTCACAAAGAACGATAGTGAAGGTTGGCAGCCAACATATTATTATTATTATTTATTTTAGAGCGCCATTGATTTCAGGGCGCTGTACATTCAAGGGTAGTTACATACATAACAAATGTTGAACAAATACAATGGTGACGATAATAAAAATGTAAACCCCATCGTTATAAAATCCTGCAAATGGTATTCTCTGCTTAGTAGGTACATAACATCCATTGCAGCTAGATTTTTAGAAAATGCCTCTCCCGGAGGTAGCGTGGGAAACGTTCCTTCTCTCACATACACAGCAGCAGTGCCGGTCTATTCTTTAAAGCATAATGCTGCACAGTGTTTCACAGAGCTCCACCAAAATCTTTTTCATTGTTTTTTTAGACTTTTCTATTTTTGTCCCTTGGTGTCTATTTTTAACTCTGTATCTTTCCAAGCAGGAGCCCATCAACTTGTTTATTTCAAAGCCTCCTAAAATAATTGCTTCCACTGTAAACTCCTTGTCACTTGTTCAGATAAGCTTTAATCTATCAGCAAGGCCACTGTCATTGGAATTCATTATATTTTTCTGCTACATGTTTGTAAACTGTGTAATTAGTCGTAGAATACTCTGCAGCTGGAAAACCCCTATCTTGAACTAAGTACAAAAATTTAATTGCTTATTAAGAAGAAAGTTCACCATTGGTACACAAGTAAATTGGATATTTGTAATTTATAGTTGTCTTTCCTATATCCACAGGATATGCCATAAATATTCAATAGTCATGATCCCCATCGATCAAAAGAATAGGGGTTGCTCAAGCTTGCTTTAATGTTTCCAAAACGGATAGGGATCAGCTGATACAGTATAACAACACTAGTTGATACAGAGGGCAATAAAACTTGTATTAAAGCGTGTATTAACTCCTTAACGACTGCGCACCGTCTTTTGGCGTCGGGCATTTCAGGTCGTTCATCTGCAGCGACGTCTTTTGGCGTCGCTGCAGACATCGGAGTTCGCGGCTTCGGCCGCCGCAGCAGCGCTGAGAACGGGGCTGTGCTACACAGTCCTGATCCCAGTGCAGCTCCTGCAAGCGCAGGGGAACGGGGGAACCTCCACTCCTCGGTATTTTAACCCTTTGATTGCCGCAGTTTGACACTGCAGCGCAATCAAAGGGTTTCCCTGCTCTGTCGGGTGATCGGAACGCCCAGTGACCTGACAGAGCCTGGGGAACGGCTGCACAGTCAGCCCTGGGGACCTAGAGTGGCCCCAGAGCTGTCTGTGTAACAAGCCAGTGACCAGGGCAGACTGTGTGCTCTCCTGATCACTGCCTGTGTCAGACTAATACAGATTACAATGTATTAGCATATATGAATATGCTAATACATTACCAAGTGTAAAAAAAAAAAAAAAGAAAAACAGTTCTCCCTTCATGTGATTTTTTTAAAGTAAAAAATATAAAAAATGTAAAAAAAATAATTTAAAAAAATAAATAGTAAAATAAAATAAATATTTAACAAAAAATAATGTGCATACATTACACACACAAAAAAACCTACACATATTAGGTATCCACACGACTGTAATAACCTGTAGAATTAATCTAACAAGTCATTAAGTGCGAAATGTGAATGTGTAAAAAACATTTTTTCAAATTTTTTAAAAAATTAAAAAAAATTCTGCAATTATTTATAAGTGAATTGAAACTATTCCCCATAAAATACAACTTGTCTCGAATAAAACGAGCCCTCATACAACTGCGTCATTGAAAAAATAAAAAAGTTACAACTGTTGAAACGCAGGGAGGCAAAAACGAAAAAAATGTTCTGGTCATTAACTACTTTTCAGGTGTTCGGCTTAAGGGGTTAAAAAAGAAATGTAGGGACTTACCAAGGGATGACAGACAGCAAGATGGACTATTATAAGGGCACAGATGGATATGGAAGGATAAATTACTTGAATCCAGACACAAGGCATATACAGAAAAATGGAACATTATTTACTCAAAAACATAACCACAAGGCCATACTTACAACTCAATGGCCGGACTATAGACTGAACCGAGTAGAAGGCAACACAAGCCCCTGTGCTACATGGGAAAAATATAACAGGTGTAGACAACTAATGAGCAGGAAAGACACTATACACAATATTTGGGATTGGGAGGTCCAAATATAGCTGAGCACACTCCAGTTTGAAACTGGAAATATACTCTTATTATGCTTTTTTTAGGGGGTTGTCAAATCAATTTTTTTGATAAACATACTGCTGCCAATTCAAAATAAGAAAAAATTTATACTAACCTCATCTTTCACCCCGGATCATACACTGCATTGTCCTCAATCTCTGTTTTCTGTCTTCTTCTGGTCATGCCATGTGAGCATATTCTTAGTGTATATATTCTGTATACTTTACATATTTTAATTTGTTTTGTGGCAGGACTACTGAGTGGTAGATCGCACTCCTCATTGTTGCTGCAATGTTGAGAGTAGCCTCCCAACAATCCTGAGAGATATTCAGACGGCTCTTAGAGTAGCATAGTGATGCACAGGGACATAACTTACTTGTCTGAATCTTGGTAAAGGGAGATGTTGAGGATATAACCTGTGAGACCAGGGTCTAAAAAGTAGGAGACAGTTGCCAGTTAGATGACAAGAGGTGTGAAATTTCTGTTAATGGGGTTTTGCCATGATCTCATTTCATACCTCCTACATCCAGCTCTTCAGCTCTGTGTGCTCAGAAGGAGCATGTGTGATTTGTTTGAATTGCATATCATGTGACCCAGCAGGATGACATCACCAGGCCTTTCTTCTCTCTAGTCAAAGAAAGGTCTGTTTATGTGTAGAACTATTAGTAGCTATGTTGTAGCTCAGAGGTAAAACTTTTGCCTCCAGACATAAGGGTCCTCGGTTCAGTTCCTTGCAGGAACCAAAACTGTGGATTTTATTTCTCTTTATCAATGCACAAACCTGATTGAAGTTTCTTTTTTTAATTTATTTGCGCTGTTTGACTAATTACTAAGGAGTACAGAGAACAGGAGCAGAATGACAGCACCTGGGGTTTGAACACTCAGTAGCTGCCTGAGAGGAGAGGTGATGTCTGAGCATGTGCGACCAGGTCTGAGGAGATCTCAACCCTGGTCGTATCCCCTGGAGATGAGCTGTAAACAATGGATCACTAAAAGAGCAGCTAAAAGAAAAACGGTACCGAATTTTTAATAATGATGAATGGTGAAAATGTTTATTATTTCATTTACAAACTTCCCATGTCAATTTTACTTCATGGCAAAACTTCTTTAATATTGTAGATCATAAATGTTGAAGCAATAGCATCGCCTAGTGTTAATATACGTATTAAGCTTTTGTGCCTCAATTGAGACCTATAACCATCAAGATCGTTGTGCCACCGTATGTGAAGAAGAGTAAGGTAAAGCATATCTATTTGAATTACATTGATCTCTGACTGCTTTTTATAACAAAGGGAAACATTAAAGGAAATTAACCCCATGTTATATGTCACAAAATCTTTACAAGTGAAAAATAAATCATCTATATATAATGAGTGTAAAGGTGGACACTTCCCTGGTAGGCTGGATGACAGAGCTTTCTAAGCAGATGCATTGTTTGTGTCATTCAAAAGTGAACAACTAGGAGAATTCATTCGGATTCTGAAAGGTTTAAGGAAGACACAAGATGGCATCAAATATAACACTGTCTTCTACTGTGGAAAGCTTCAGCTCTGCTTTAATTCTCTCTATGGTTAGGCAGCCATTATGAAAGGAACAGCAAGGACTGTCACGCTCTGTCAACACTGTTTTTCTGGTTCTAAAAACCATTTGTTGAAAGCTTTGTCATTTGGAGAGGTGCCCATCAGAAGACCCGTGGCTAAGAAGTTTCCATGGCTAAGCCACCTCAATCATTAGTCTTAAGGCTCTGGTTAAACAATCAGTTTCTTAAGGTAGCTATACACCTTACATAGCTATCAGCTGAATACTTTATTGGCTGACAGATACTTTTCTCAAGCTCCCAGATGCATCGATATTCAGCTTGGCCAAGCATGCATGTGTTCTCAATGAAGAGAGGGAAATAAGCCACTGCCAGATGCCTCTTCTTTTAGAACAAAGGATAGGCCATTTTGAAAATCCAGAATACCCAATCCATTTTTCCGCTGACATCTGCCATTCGGGAAAAGTTGGGAGGCCCCAATACAGATCTTATGACTAGCCGGTTCTACTATGTAGTAGGTTCAGCCAGGGGCATAGCTAGATTTCGGAGGGTCCTATAGCAAAATGATATGGGACCCCACCACTTAATGACAATAAACTAAAACAGCAGCATAAGTAGCAATTTTTATGATTTTGACAATAATTATAGGTATAAATAATACCGCAATACATTAGAGAACCAAAATAGTAGTGTTGGACAGACACCAGCTACCTGTTCCCTACAAAAAGGAACATTGTTCTTGTACCTGAGTGGGCTGCCTTAACCTCTGGGCTTCAAAGAGATCACTATGGCTGATATGGCTATAGTTACACCCATGGGTTCAGCCCATGTTAATCTAATGTTTATTGGAACCTTTATAGTCTGTGTTGCATCCAACATAACATTCTGTGTGTATCTAGCAAGAAGCTGTTTATTTATTGTGCTGCCTTACTTTTTTTTATAACACAATTTCTTTATGCTGTGTTTTTAATATGTCTAAAATAAGATAAGAGCCAAGTAAAATTATATATATATATATATATATACACACATATATATGTATATGTGTGTATATATCTATATCTATATATATATATATATATATATATATTATTTATATGTATATAATATATATATATATATATATATATTATATATATATATATATTATATATATATATATATCTATATATATATATATATATATATTGGAGTGAACAGCAGGACTTTTCTTTTTTTTTTCTTATTTACCATTGGTTTTCTCTGGACCTTGCTTTTCCCATGCCTTCTAAAACAATTGTAAGAATATTAGAAACAATGATATTAACTTGAAAAATCTTAACTTTATTTGCTACTAGCTGACAAAATGAGCGTTGAATGTAAACTTGATGACTAGAATATACTAAAATTTTGTACAGGGAAACATACCATTGGCTCTAAAAGTACTATTAAAGCACTACAGATAATAAAGATGATGAGAAAATGAAATCAGCATAGAATGAGATGAGCTTATCAATGAGTCAAACATAACATTACACAGAAATGGACATCAATGAATATACAAATATCACTACATTGACTATAAACGTCTGGATGGTCGATATCTAACTTTGCTAATGTAAAAATGACACAAAAATAAAGCCTATTTTATCACGAAAAATATGTGAAACAGTGAGACTGCGGAAAGTGTTATAGCATTTATACCAGCATGTACTACAGAAAAGGAAAATGTGCCCAGTCAGGAAAGGCCGGTCAGACACTGGTTAAATAGGATGTGTCCGTTTTAGCAAATGCTTGTGCTCCCCGTGAAATACCAATTCTGGAGCATATTCTCTTATAACTCTGTTATGCTGTTCCTCTGTTGTTATTATTATTGCTAAATCTGTCAGCTAGGCGTTACCAAAGGGGGAGTGTCCCTGCTCAGTCTGCTGCTGTTCAATCAGTGCTGACAGTCTGTGTAGCTGTCAGTCCAGGGACACACCCCTTTGAAAATTCCAATGGTAACACCCATCTGACAGATTCAGTAATACATTTCTAGGAGGAGTAACAGAGGAACAGCACAACACAGAGTTATAAGAGGAGATGCTGTAGAATTGTTATTTCACAGGGAACACATATATTTACTTACATACATGTTAAGAGATGTCACAGGTCCTCTTTAAATGCTATAGGTTGGCAGAGCAGAAACTTTCAATTTAAAAGGAGTTTATTTAGTCTCTCTGTGCAGTAGTCATTCAATAGTTATCTGCCATTGAGGCACCCCAGCAATTTTGCTAGCAGTACTCTTTGGTGGAATGTTTGGGTGTAAACATGTTTTCTGTTATTTCAGGAAAATCAATCATTATTTTTAATGTATTACTAAAAAGAAAAATTAAGAAAAAAATGAAAACCAAGTATTACTGGGTTTTAAAAAAAAGTTTTCATAATAGGTCAGATTTGATTCCTAGCTGCAAAACTGCATTAAGGGTAGATTCATGTAAGGATGATATGCTGTGGAAAATCTGCAGTGTATTACACTAACAGCAGAGTGGGTGAGATTTTAACAAATCTTATCTACATGCTGCAGAAAAAACTGGACAACAAATTCATTCAAACATGTACCTGCTGTGTGGATTTAAATTCCTCAGCATGTCACTATAAGGTTACACTGAATTTATTGCAGATTTTCCCTATTCACTTTAATAGGGAAGTCAAAATCTGCAATAAATCCACATTGTTGCAGAATTTGCTACTGAAATACTACAGAACTGAAGTATTTACTATTGTGGATGTGCCAGAAATTTGTTGTAAAATGCAGCAAAAGTGTTGAATTTCTGGCAAATTGATGGAAATGTATTAAGACTGGCAGAAAATACACCTGTCTTTATGAAAAGTGCACAGGAGTAAGATAAGTTGAATAGGATAGGCTGCAGTACCAGGCACAGCCAACTGTTTGGATGAGTTGCTGTATACGCATAAATGAGGAGGTAGGCACTGCAACCCCATCACTGTGCTGATCCACACAGGTCCCATGGGTCAGGCCATCACAGTTAAATATTGATGGATTATCCTAAAGATAGGCCATCAATGCTGAACTTCCAAGGAACCCCTTTAATCTATCAAAATAGAAGGGATATTGATGTAAAGTAGGTCAGAAAAGAAAAATACCAGGGACTTGGGCAGGGCATAGATTTCCATGGCCTAAGTTTTAAACCTGGTACTATCCTTAGCAGACTAGAATAGTTGGCAATGATGCCATTACTTCATTAGAAGAAATGTGAGATAATAAGGTATCACATAAATTCTACATTTGTGGTATTACTGGTATCTGGAATACAAGGTCTGTACACAGGACCTGCACATGTAGAGCTTCATAAATCTGCAGCAAGTTTTCTTTGGTGTTTGGTTACGTTTGCTTTGGAATTATCTAACTGTACGGTGTTAGAAGTGGTTTAGGACTTTGTAGGTATAACCCAGCCAGCCGTGTAAATGGCCTTCTGTGTTGCTGTCATCCAACCCTCCCCTTCAACTGAAATTTATATGCCCTTCTCCTCACCTTTGACTTGGTAAGACTGTGGCCACTGTACTTAAAAAGGGAATTTGTCTGTGCAAAGGTAAAAAGTGGGTAAAGGTCCTACTCAGGGCAGCAGAAAGTAATATTCTGTGAGTCTTCTAGGTAGATCCCTCATAAAATCATCACTTATCTATACAGGGGCGTCGCTAGGCAGTTGTATTCGGGGCCCAAGCCCCGAATAAATCTGACTGTGCCCCAAATCTCGGCGGCTCCAGGCCGCTGCCGTGGGCCTGAAGCGCCATGGCTGCTCCTAGGTGCTGCCACTGCCCGCCGATGTCTCTGACTGCACATCTGTTTTACAACAGCCGTGCAGTCAGAGTCAGGGAGGAGGCAGGATGGATTGTTCCCGTCATGTCTTCTCCCCTGTATGTACAGCATTTGATAAGCGCTGTACATACACAGCAGCATCCCAGGGGGTGTGATGCATCACTTTCCTCACGCCCCCTGCGACACTGGGATCTCCTAAGCCAGCAGCTCATGCGGGCTGAGGAGATCCCGGGCCCTGCGGGATGGCGTAAGCGGCGTGGTGACGGCGTAAGTGGTCGCGTTTGCTCTGGGTCTGGCAGTATTATTATTTGAAGGAACCTCCAACGTGTGCGGCACCACTCTATCTTCCATATTAAGAAATCATATAGTCTGCTCACAGTTAGATACTACACATCGAGTCACATTATTATGACCACCAACTAATATCCAGAGTAACCACCATGTTCAGCATGAACAGCAGCTAGAGGACTGGAAGTGAATCAATAAGGTCTTAGTAGGTTGTCACAGGTATCTGTAGCCATGCTGAGTGTAGTGCATCCCTCAGCTGCTGAAGGGTGCATGGGGGAGGATACATAGAGCAACGAACACAACGATCAAGGTGGTCCCACAAATGCTCAATTAGGTTCAAGTCTGGGGAATAAGCAGGCTGGGGTAATACTTTTAAGAACTATTCTAACCAATGTTGGACATTTCTAGCCATGTGACATGTCACATGTTGCTGGAAGATCCCATCTGCCCCAGAAGGAAAATCAGCATGTATGGGTGCATGTTATGTGCAAGGATGGATTCATACCCAATAGAATGGACGCAGAAAATGACACAAAACCATTCCACAGACCCTTAAGCTACCACCACCAGCTTGTGTTTCCACAATGGTTGTAGCATGAACTAAGACACCAATGTCCATCCATAAAGCGGAAGATGCGTCTCATTGGAAAGGGCAATCCTTTGCCAATCAGCAGAGGTCCCATTCCAATATTGCCATGAAAATGTAGCCTTTTCTGCCAATGCGACTTCGTTAGCAGAGGTGGAGTGACCATGTGTTTCAGAGCCCCATAGGCAGTAAAGTTTGCTGAACTGTTGTTTAATAAACACGGCTGGTAGCTTTTTCAATCATTTTGGTGGTGAGCGCTGGCGAGCGTTGGTCAATTCATTCTCGCACACCTTCTTAACCAACGTTCACCCCTTACATCAATGGCATGTGGTGTTTACATCAATGGCCTTACATCAATGGCATGTGGTGCTCCATAGTTTCCATGTCACTTATTCACAATGGTCCCATTTGTCCACTTAAGATACTTTCACCATAGCACCACACAGACAGATCACAGTTTCAGAAATAAGGCCATGCTTGACCCAAAAGCTAATCATCATCCGTTTCTGCAATTCTCATAAATCGCCCCTTTTACACAAGACCACAAGGAGGGATGTGTGTGCAGACAGCCTATCCCACATCTTATATACCAACCAAGCTAGCTCATGACTTGTGACTTCCTTCATAAACTATGTGCTGGTCATTATAATGTGACTTGACTGTGTGACATGCTCATAAGACTGCATAAATCACTACTGCACACCCCCATCGGGCTGACGAGAAGCCCGACAATCTAACCTCAGCTTCTGACAAGGTTTTCTTTATGTGGCCATAAGGGCAGTTCTTCTATATTTTATGCTTTATGTCTGGAAAAGATTTCCCTGCTTCTCTGTAGTGGGATAATATTTGTTTTTTTATACAATATATATGGCTGCTCATGTGCCCATATGAATGAGCCCTCAGGGTACAAGCATTAGTTTTTGAAGACTTCTTTAGTACTGTTAATGACAACCATGAACATCAAGTTGAGGATTTGTCCCCTAAGGCAGGGATGCCAAACTCGTTTTCACCGAGGGCCATTTCAGCATAATGGTTGCCCTCAAAGGGCCATTGGAGGGTGCTTGGGTACCTGGGTAGGGCTGACAGAGCTCTGCCAACACCAGTGAGTTGCTGAACAGAGCAATATGGAGGTGTGCACCGGAGCTCCAAATCCAATATGGCGCCTGCTCTTTGTGCTGGTGCCACCGCCTTTACAAAGCACTAGCTGTATCCCCCAGGGAAAGTGCAGTCCTCCTGCAACCGAACCTTGTCCATCCCTGCTCACTGTGTCTAAGCTCTCGCAGGGCACATAAAATGATGTAACAAGCCGGATTTGGTCCGCTGGCCTTGAGATTGAGATATTTGTCCCAAGAGATTCCTCAGTAACTAGGTATGTGTATATTTATCATCTTAAGAATTTATTCCATGTTTTATGATGTAACATTGCCACGTTGTGTCACCTTATGTCACTAAATTGCAGCAACATGTGGTCACCATGCAAGCGAGTATTAAGGAGAAAACTGCCTTTATGGCTACAACTTCACAGCAACCACTTTAAAGAGATATATAACCACCTAATAACAATATGCATGTTCTAAATTCAATAAGGGGTATTTTATTGTTGGCATAAAACCATAGTAATGGAAAATGTAAACTTTCACATATAGATTACAAAAATATTCGAAATGTTTTAAAACCCCAAAAAGGACAATGGAAAAGTACGCAATGATTGTATCCAACTGAATGCAACCCACAACCCCAAAGGAGTAAAGGAAAGTGCACCCTCTGGGGGAAATCCACAACCTCGTGGATGGTGTACCTCTGATTTGGTGGCGTCTCTTTCATTCAGCTATTTTATCAGTTTCTATAGAAAAGCAGACCTTTATATAAGGTGAAGTCTGTGTGTGGTACCTGCAAACAGGATGTATAAGTGAAACACACATATAAATAACATAGGATAACATAGCAAAAGATTAGAGGCTTCGTGTTTTAGATTCTAAGCTTCCCTTTTGAATCAATTTGGTGCCCGGTTTTAAAAATATACTAGGGGGACAGTATGAAAATGTCTTGGTCCTAAACTTTTTTGTTCCCCATAGAACCAACAAGATCTCCTTTCTTTTTTTAGAAAAAAAATTAAAATGAAAGGGAACTCTGGTTCATGGCAACAAGGAATATTGGGGTCAAAGTTTTCATACATGTATCCTATATGTTTTATGTCATTAGGAAATAAAGCAGATGCAGATGCTTCATTCTAAAGTCTACCCTAACTTGCCTGAGAGCTACAATGTATAATGTCAAATACTGTTTAATAAAACTTGTTTTATTAAAAGGGGGTACATTTTAACCCAAACCCACTAAACTTAAAGGGATTGTCTAGCAAACTAAGATAATTCGTCAATAGGGCCAAGTTGGGGTTTTTTTGCACTCCACCCACCTGCACAGGCTTTTAAATCAATACAGAAAAAAATTTTCGGAGCTCTCTCCCAAAATTTGGGAATCTAAACAGGCACCAAGAAGGAACGATAAGGTAGGTTCCCCCTGTATTGAGGAGTCTTTCTGTTGGAGGGGCTTAAGCGTTTTTATAAAAATTGGAACAAAAATCTTTTTAAAATTCATGTTTTTTTGATAGTTTTTTAGTGTGTTCTATATTTAATTTAAGGGGGAAAAAAAAAATTTCCCTTCCCCGGGCCAACCTACTTGGAGCCAAATAAAAACACTCCTCTGGGCCCCGGGTTCTCTTTCCTTTCAAAAGAGCGACCTGCTCTATCCACTTAGAGCATGAGCTATTCCTCTGTGTCAGGAGGTGAACCCAAAAATCAAGAGGGGAAAATTTCAAAAAGGGAGTTCCAAGCAACAGGGACCTGTGGGAAAGTATAATTTTGTACAATATTTTATGCCCCCTTTGGCCCCTTTGAAGAATTTTTTTTTAAATTTCCCCGGATAAAAAACCCCTTTAAAAAAGGAAACCCGTTACTAGCTAGATACTTTAATAAAGATGCTCTTGATAAAGTTATGCACGGAATTAAATAGCACGTTCTGTATACAAATGTAGGCGGTTGCTTTGTGATGTGCTGAGAGGCATCGCCTGGATGTGCAGCAGCATTTATTTTTTTTTGGGTGCTATTTACAGGTCCCGACAAAAGAAACCCTTTTAAAAGTAAGATTTAAAACCCGCCCTCTAGTGGGGGATATGACAAAAGAAAAAACAACTACTGGTGCTCAAAAGTTTAAAAACCAACCGCGCTTGCAGTGGGACCCTCTGGGTTTTGGGCAGAGACAGGGAAAAAAAAACAGAAAAGTGAAAGGTAACTCTGAAAGCTATTGATTAATTTTCAGGGAGAAGGGCGGTGATATGGGGGGGGGGTTTTTTTTTATTGGGGAGCAAAAGGCTTTTTTGCTTTTTTTTTTAAACAAAATGAACAACTCCTTTAATTTTCACACTGCTGAAACCCAAAAACAACAGATTTGATATCTCAAATACATTTTTTCAGCAAAGGGAAAAATTTGGTAACCTTAGGTTTATTTTGGTTTGGGGACTGCTCCACTGTAAAAAGTCGGGCCCCCCCTTGGCAAACCCTTTAAAGCTAATGGGCCACCTCTCACATTTTAATGGCCCAAAATGCTTCATGGTCTCCACTTTACTTTTTCCCCAATTTTCGCCATTAGTCCCCCTACAATTCAAAATTTCACCAAAGCACAGGGAAAAAAGTTCACAACTGCTCTATCCCGAAATTTTTGCCACCCCTGGCCCAAAAGCAATAAAAATTTCCCCTTTTTCAAATCTGCACTTTTTTCCTATGACAAAAAACAAGGGAATTTTGGGCAGACAACTTATCGAAAACCTAATCCCCAAACCCCCCAACCCTTTTAAAAGATTTCAAAGAGGGGCAAAATCAGGCCCCCTCCCCTAACCCCCCCCCAAAACATGACACACACCTATAAACGCCTTTAACCACGCCCCAAACACATACATACCCAAATTTTTTGATAGCCAAAAATGGCAATTTTTAGATTGCATTTTTTATCCAATAATTTAATATTAAGGAAGTTGGTTTTGTAATAAACAGGGGAGGAAACAATTTAGATACTTTTTAAAGCAAGGTAGTCAGTGTATTGATGCAAAACAATTTCCCCAAAAGAAAAAGAGGGGGATTTTTAGAGCTAAGAGGGACAAGGGTTAAAAAATAGGGTGTCCCCCCAAAAAGGCACTTGGGAGGTTTTTAATTACCCACCACGGCTTACTAAAAGTGACTTTCCCCATGAGCTTTGCCTGCCCAAAGTAAAGTTATAAATGGGCAAAATAATGTTATTGATATGTAACTTGCCCATACGACTGCATAAAGAAATACTGCAGCCCACCATGGGGTTGGCATGGAGACAATTTGATAATGCTCTCTTTATGTGGCCTTTAGGGGGAAAGCCCATGCAGATGCCCTATATTTTATGCTACATGTTTGGGGAAAAAAGTTTTCTTTTCCTCTGGTGGGATCAAAGGTTGCTTTTGGTAAAAAGGATATATGGCTGTTATCGGAAAGGCACCACCCGGTACCATCCCGGGTGTTTTTTAAAATTTGGTACGGGAAAGGGTTTTTTAATACAATGAAAGTTCCCATTAAAAGGAAATTTAAAAATCCACTGTAAAAATTTTTGTAAGAAAATTTTTGGGAATACTAAAAGTTTTTTAAAGCCCCACAGGGGGTAAATTTTGGGTCCCAAAAGGGAATTCGAAAGCAAATGGATGAGTTTTTTGGAAAGTTTCTTTTTCCAAACATCCCGGGGGAACTGAAAACCAATGAGGATCCTCCCTGTGAAAATTCAACAAAAACTTGCAGAAAATTCCTCCATGAGTAAAATTTTCCCTATTGGTCCTTTTTGGGAGGATGTTCAGGGGCCTAAACAATTTTTAAAGGGGTTGTCCACTAATCGTTTCTTTTTAAACCTCGCCCTGTTTTTTTTTGGGTTTTTTTTTTTGAATTCAGGGGCGTTTACGGGTTTCCCTTCAGGCTGCAGTAAAGAAAAGGTCTGTAATATGAAAACCAGTGCTGGCAGCCTATCGGGGAGAGATCAAAACGGGTTGAAAGTTTAAAGGACAAGGAGCTGTGCAGCCCATACAAGGGGGAAATCTCAAAAATTGTTAGGTTTTTGGGTTAATGGACATATTTTTGCAAAGGGGACTTTTTTTTTGAAAAATTTTTTTAATATAAAAAGCAATCCTTGAAGTGGGGGACAACCCTTTTTTTAAGGTGTTTTCTCGTTGAGAATTCAAATTCGTAAAGGGAAATTAGAGTACGGGGTATAAAAACTGGAAGAAAAAAAGACAGTTTCTTTACCATCAGCATTTTTAAATTAAAGATTTCGGGCTTTTTTTTAAAATTTTCCAAATTTTGTGGATGTAATTTTTCTCGACTTTCCTACACCGTTTAGTCAAGGGTGTCCCCTTTAGTTTGGGAAGGAGTATTCCCCCCCATAAAATTTAAATGGTTATCGAAAAAATTTTTCCCATCAAGCCCTGAAAGGTGGGGGGTTCCCAAATTTTTTGGGAAAACCAAACAACGTTTGGAAAAGGGTTTGGCTCAAAATATTGACTCAGAATGGGGGAAAACGGTCCCCATTTGGGGAAAAACTTTTAGATTCTGTTCTTTGGGGCCCTTCCCAAAGTCCCAATTAAATTTGGGTTTGCTAACTGGTCCGCTTAAACCCAAATTTACAAAAGTATGGAGGCAAACCGGGTCTTTGTTAAAGACCCAAAATACTTTTGGGGCCCTTTTTCCTAGACCCCGGGGGGATGGCATTTTAATTTTTTAATATGCCTTCAAATTTCTAGGGTAGGAAAAAAACCTTTAAAATTTGTAGAGACCCTCAGCAATGTTAAAGATCTCCTAGAATAAAATCCTTTACTGAAAGCCAGTTTTTCAAGCACACCAACTTCTGCTGTTTAAAAGTTTTTGATATGTCACTTTGCATTTCAGTTTTTTCCAAAAATTTGAGGAAATAACGGGGAGGGGGGGAATTTTTTAAAATGAAAGTGGGAAAAGGGGTTTCTCCTTATAGCATTAAAAGTGAAAGGGTTTCGGCTATCTTTTTATATTTCACAGGATTTTTTTAAAACTTCCCTGATTTAAAATTAAGGTCAATAAAAAAAATGTTATTTAGTAACCCGGAACAAAATGATGATTTCCCAAAAATTTAAAAGAAATTCCCCAAAAATTTTCATAAAACAGAAAAACCCCCACCCCATAAAAATTTTGGGTGGTTTTGGAAGAGACTCCTCTAGCACAAGTGCTTTATAGATAAAACCCGCATTTTTATTTCCCAAAAACTTTAATTTGTATTTCGAAAGGGAATGTATCCCCACATCTTTATTCTTTTCATCAAAGAGAGGGTTGCTCATAACCCCTTTTTCACAAGGGACTTGCCCCGCAGTCCTTTTGCCTTTCTTTTGTATACATGCCATGGGGTAAGCTTTTTTTTGCCCCAAAACTAAAATACAAAATTTACTGTCTTATTTTTTTTACCCTTGTTATGGCAGAGTAAAACTTGTTTTTGCCCCCGTAGCACCTATATTTGTGAGAAGTGTTGTGTTTTCGCTTTTACAGTTTTTGCATAAAATTTAAAACTGCCCTATTGGAATTTTTTTTTATATAAAAACAACAGTATCCCCACAAAAGTGGGGGAACAAAACCTTATATTTTTTTAAAATTGTATAATATTTTTCATGGGGGCAACACTGAAGATTTGCCTCTATACAAAGTAAAGTAAATTTAAAAGTAAAACTTGTATAACAAGGGAAATTTAGGGGTGCCCTCAAAATTAAAATTAAAAAATTTGCCCCCCTTTAAACCCCTTTAAAAAGGCCCCTTTTTGGTGGGAAAAACATTGGGGTTGGGGGGGGGGGGGGTGTTTTTTTTTTGGGTTTAGGCAGTGTGTAATCCTAGGCTAGTGTTACCAAGGCACTAAAAAAAAACTTTCTATAAGTATTTAGAAACTAGGTTAAAAAACCACTTTGCCAAGCCCGGGCTATTTTCTGTTTGTAAAAGGTAGTTTAAAAGCAGTTAAAAAAAAAGTTAAAAGGGGGGTTTCCTCGCTACAAAGGGTTGCTTTGTTTGTTAAAGATCTTGCAAAAACAAAAATCACTTTTCAAAAATGTCCATTAACGGTCCCACCCATTCTGGGGATATCCCCCCCTTGTATGGGCTGCATCGCTCCTCAGGTCGCTATAGATACAGGGCCTGTTTTAATCTCTAAAGATAGCTTTCCAACCTGGTTGCTATGCTTTCAGACCTGGCTTCTTCTGCAGGCCCTTTGTTTAAAGCCAGTTTAAAAACACCCCCGAATTTTTTTTCATGAAACCAAGAAACGGGGCTGATGCAAGATGAATCAAAGTGTGAGACAACCAACTTTTTGTCCCTTTGATAGAGACCAAAATTTAGGGTGGTGGGTTGGTACCCCTTTTTGGTAAATTAAATTTCCTTTTGGGCAAACTGTACTTTTAAATTCTTCATTTTAGAAAAAAAAAATTTTTGAGGGATTTTACCTTTCTTTTTTTGATATACCCGTTTCTTGAACATTTTAAAATTCAGGAAAAAAACCCTTTTGTCCCAAAACCAAAGTTGTTTTTTTTAAAAAACCGGTCCTTAAATTTGCATTTTTATATCTAATCATTATGAACTGTGGTAGGGCTGATGTGGCTATTTCCCCTCTGGCCTTTTGATGCAGTTTCTTATAAACCCTTTCCCGCCATCATTCTGTTGGGTGGGCCCTTTCCTTTTCAGCTTTTTTTTTCTTTCCTTAACCTCTTTTCAAACTTGTTTCCCTTTTTTATTTAAAGAGCCAGCGCAATTTTGTTTCCCCCCCAATTTGGAAAAGTTCCACTGACTTTCTAAAGGGCATTTTCCTAAAGTCCCTTTACTAAACTTTGATAGCGTTTCCTTTAAAATTCCTAGTTTTTTTGACCTTGGGTTTTTCCCCTTTTTCCCGGGAAAACCCGTCTTTCTGTCTGATCTGATCTTTGCCCTTTTTCCCTCTTGAAACAACACCTTGATCAAGGGTTGGGCCAATGCTTTCCCCTCCTCTGCTCCCTTGGTAAATGGGGCACAAGCAAATTTTTCACAGGTGGGGCTGCATTGGTTTTTAGTGACCTGGGAGTTCCTGCAGTGAAGGCCAGTTCCCCCGGTTTTAGTTTTACATTTAAGCCCATAAAATTTTCCTTTGGGGGATCCACCATCAAGTTAGCTGTGCCATTTTATTTTTTTTGACAAAAAAATTTATTTTTCCTGGGGCTTTAAAATATAAATTTTCTTTTTTCCCTGTCATAATCCCCCAATTTTCAGTACTAAAACACCTTTTAAAAATTAGTTCACTTTTGTTTTGGAAAAAAAAAAAAAAGCAAGTTTCGAAAAAAAAAAAGTGGAGAAATTTTGAATAGTGCCAAAAAACTGCATAAATTTACAAACTGAAAAGGGAAAAAGGGGGTAATTGTTAAACCAAAAATTTTTGCACGTTGGCCCCAAAGGTATATATGGGGACAGGGGGGATACATATAAGAGATAATCCGTTATTATTTGCCACCCCCAAGACAGGGCCTGGTGTTTGTATTCCCCCTTGCTCTTTCCCTGACCATTTGGCTAAAATTTCGCCCTTTTTTTTGTGAACAGGGGCCAAATTCCCTTTTTGGGGGAGGGTCCAGGTGTTTCCATCCTGGAGCAAAAGGGGGTAGGACCAACTGGGGGCTGGGCCCTTTAAAAACCGCATGGTCCCCCCCTCTATGGGTGTGTTTGCTCTTACTTTTGGGATGAGGCCCAAAATTTTTATTTTTTAAAAATTGCTTTCTTAAAGGGATCTTTTCCTGAAGGGAAAAATTCCCTTTTTGAATCAGCCCTAGGTTGATTTTTAGCTTTTTTTATGGGCAGGTTTTAAAATTTTAGCTGAGTGGTGCCCCTCGGGTATACTCGGGTCTCCCATAGGGCATGAATGCTGGATAGGGTGCACAAGGTTTGGGCCCTCTCCCATTTTCTGAGGTCAGTTTTCAGGAAAAGGGGTTTTGTTCATGGGAAAAACTGCTTTTAAAAAACGTCTTTTTTAACCAGTTCCCTTTCTGTTTAACCCATCCTGGGCCCAAACTTATTTTTATTTTCTTTAGTACCGATTTTGAAAGCTAGAAAGCTTTTTTGTGTTTCCTTTTTTTTTTTTATGTTTATTTTTAATGATTTTACAAATTGGCTTAGGTCAGAAAAAAAAAACCTTGGGGGCCCTTTTTTATAACTTTTCATTAACCCCATTGGCTGTTTATAAAAACCCTGGAAAGGGGGCCCAAAATGGAAAAAAATCCATTTGTTTTAGTTACTTCCCTTTTTTTGGTTAAAATTCCCCCTTTAAGTTTTTATTAAAAATTGAATGTTTTTGTTGGGTTTTTGGGGCCCTTTTTCCTGGCGGGAAAATGTGGCAAAGGGGGGTGGTTTTTTGCCTAAAAAGCCCTTGTTGGGTGCTAAAGGCCTTTTTTTGGGGGATTTGCACACGCCCCAAAAAACTTTTTTGGGGGGAATTTAAAGTTGGGCATTTTTGGGGTGCGGTTTTTGACCAAATTTTTTTTTTTAATTAGGGAAAAAGTTATGAATTTTTTTGGCTTG